>VDFB02330596.1:0-297500 GCA_007258455.2 Sequoia sempervirens | reverse complement strand
CTTCCTGTTTTGAGCTCTATCTCCTCGCTAAGATCCGAGCATTGTTGCTGCTCACCTTAATGGGTTCTTGATGGCCTTTAGAGGACCACTGCTGACTAGAATTTGGACCTCCATGAGAAACAACACTGATGATGGTGTACACGTCCTGAACTCCTATGTGTCCTTTGAATTCCATACTCTAGATTTTCTTCTACCAACTGGAGCCTTCTCAGCCACTACCTCCATTGTCTTTAGCTTCGAAGACTCTCATGCCACTCACTAATGCGGGCATTTAAGCCCGAAAATGTTGCACCAACATGCCTTCATCATGACTAATCCCTCGCATCTTTGCTTCAATTCATAGAAGTGCCTCTCATACTATTCTCCTGACATCGACAAACCGCTGCGAGGTCATGAAACTCATCAACCCCCGTGGTTGCCTCAATGGTGCGAAGGAAGTGAGCCCTTAACACCGTTTAGAAATAACTCCCATGTGACTATACTGATATCAATGTGTAACTTTGTTCTTCAAGGCGCCACCAAGTAGATGTGAAACCTCAGATGCATAACTACACACCAAGCTTTGGTATTGCTATCGAGTAGGGGTGCATCATGAAGCATCGATCCAAGTCAATTAACAATGTCTCGGCTTTCCAAACCCTCCGGAACCATCGAAAGTGGGAGGGTGTCTCATCAAATCTCTCTCATATGGCCTGCTATCACCCACATCTTGATTTGCAATTATTTCCCTTCACCTCAGTGACCTTTCTCTTTCTCTCTCAACTGCTGCTCCTCCTCTAGCCTGGGTCCCAACCCACCAAGAATCTCTCCCAAAATGTGCTGTGTAGCTAACCATCTAAACCAGGTTGTCCTGGCTCACCACCCTAGAAGGATTGTGTTGAGGACTCAATCGTTCCTCATGCTGTAATCAACCATAGATACTTGGCGGTGGACAGACTTTTGATGGTTGGCTCTTACCACCACCTTGACCTCTTCTTTGGCCATGACCTCTACCCTCTAGGCATGATCCCCTGTGACAACCATTAAAGTTATGTAAGATCAAGAGTTAACACAAAGGTTTCCTAATGGACACAAACTACCCAAAGGACCCAACGTTAGCAACCTTCGCTCTGATATTTACTACACACCTCCTTGACTGTGAAACTAGCGCCTTGCAAAGTGATGAAAGTTTGTTCACCCACCACCTCACAAAAACTTTTGTAGATTATTCTAGATGGTATTTCTACCTAGATTAATGGAGGGTCAGGGGTTTCATACCACCCTCTATAAATACAATTAGAACTTACCATAGAGAAAAACATGAAATGAAACCTTGCACATGCAAAGTAAAAGCATAGAGTCGAAGGCACAATTGGAAGCTAGAAATGAATAAAATACAAGGTTAAGGAGATCCTACAAAAACAACCTCCATGGCGGAGTGTACAACATCCCCCACCATTGTCAAAGCTAGCAAAAATCCCAAACCCTCGACTAGAGCACCTCTAACTTGCCAGCAAATTTTCAAGTTCTGTAATATAAGTTTATATTAAATTTTCCAAAAACTATTTAGGTGAATTTTAGAAAATGATCATGGGTTTATTGGTATAAATATCATTGGATTCTAGGCATATCTAAAATGGGAGGGTGAGATGATGGAGTACATATGAGGAAAAGTAGAAAATACCCTATCAAGTGTAGTGTAATTCTTGGATGTGTTATGAGCTAAATATTATGGTTGGCTAACTAATGAAGGTTCTTGTTGGATAAGGTTATTAAGCTTCCACCTCTCAAAGTTAGGTTGTACATGGCTCCTTCTTCAATTAATTTTCCCAATAAATGATATCTATCAAGATTGATGAGATGAACTAGGTAGTGTTGTGTGGTGTCATTATTAGTGAATTTCACGAAATAGGGGAATATTCAAGTTGGATAACAAGTTTTTCTTGCTCATCTATGGTATCATGATGCAATTGGGGTCTTGAGCTTTCACCTTGGGTATAATGTATATCATTAGGTATTGTAGGAGTATATTTGTATTGTTTCATATTTAGTTTCACTTGTGACCTAGTAATGGGTGTCATGAAAATAGTTTTTGATATTTTTAAAGACTTTTTATATTTTTCCTATATTTCTGGATTTTTGGGACTTTTAAAAAAAAAAAATGGATTTTTTGGATTTTGGGGATTTTAAAAAAAATAAAAGTGGAGGACCACTATAATATATTAATATATATAAATATAATTTGAAAATCCTAGTTTAGGTGAGCATATCAGTAGGAAAGAACTAGGAAGAAAGCCTTTGGTTATAGCTCATGATTTACAAAATTGTTATAAAATCATCCCAATTAATGGGAACCTTCAAAATTCTATCAATTTATCATAAGGATGAGGTTCATAAACATGATTTTACACAATAAATTTTATAATCTTGATTACAAAAATGATAAAACTAACTTTTTTCGAGCAAATTATCCCATGAAAACTTAGCAACTATAAACATTACAATATCAAAAAAATTAACACTCATAATCCCAAATTAGCAAAAAACCCAAAAAGAAACTGTAGCAGATTTTATTCCTCCGTTTGTTCACCACTCTGCACAAAGTTCTCATCCCACGCCTCTTGAGCTTCATGAAGACCCAGATCATTTGCAAAGAAATTGAAACCCACTAACAGCTCCTCTTCACTATTCTCCCTTGGCAAAAACCTTGTATTGTGAATTTGGAGCTCTAGAATGATAGGGATAGACATATTTTGTACTGGCATGACCTCCTCCTTAATGGAAATTGGCTTGGGCTGAACTTCCTCTACCTTCAATTTAACAGGGGGCACAATATGCATATTGGGCTTGTGCTCACATAAAAGGGAAATTGCATAGTATTTCTCTTTGAAATCAAAAGAAATGGCAGGACACAGGAACTTACAATGTTTCCTTAGGGTTTTCAATAACACACTATCATTTCTGAGTTGTAATGCTAACCTAACTGCCTCAAATATTTCATCAAATCCTTGTTTAGATTTGAGATATTCCCTTGGAAAAACACCCCCCACATACCCATCACTAGAGAAAAAATTGTATTCTAGCACTACTGTTGATAGTGCAATCCTATTGATGAATTGGGGTTTTACCAACTTTACAACTATTTGTTCAAGCTCTATCAGGGATTGAAAGAAATCCAATGTGTTTGAAAGGAACACTGAAAGTACCTATGAAAGATATAATATCCTTCTGGCTCTCAGACTAGCAACTTCCACACCCAGAATTGACCTTACTGCCTCTTCCAGCTTCAGACAAGATACACCAAAAACTATTGATAAGTCTGTATGTGAGAGATGCTCTTCAAATGGTTGCTCCCATTCCTTTATTGTGCAGGGCACTCTGAAATTCCATGGTCACGTCAACAAATTTAACCTTCTTCGGATGCAAATGGCTCAACTCTTCTCTTTCCAGAAACCTCCTGAACAATTTTCAATGTGTGTGGTAAAAATGACCCAATAAAGCCACTATTTATTATTATTTTTGGGAACTATTTTTTTAGATATATTTTTTTATTTACTGTGGGGAACTTTCTGTTTTTTGGAATTTTTTTTTTAATTATTTTTGAAATCTTTAATTTTGTTGGATTTTTTAAATTTTTAAGGTTTTAGGACTAGTGGTAGCTAAGGATAAAGGTGAAATGGAAAAATGGATGATGTTTGACTATAGTTGATGATGTTGACGGTTGTGATGAATAGTGTGGAAAACATTAGTTAAAGGTGGGTTAGGATGAGACAAATATTGATGTAGATTATATATGATGAGGTTGTTTAAATCAAAGGTACCTTATAAATAAAGACATAAGATAAATGATATATGATTTAGTCTTTCCTACTTTAGCTAAGTAAGTTCTCAAGCAAGATTGACTATGATTCTTAGACTAATTGAATTAGAATAAGCCAAGTTCCTTAGTTAATATTTTCCAAGGTGATAAGATGATTTGGATTCATCAATTATCTTGCTACTTAGGAAAAATTCTTAAGCACCCAAGAATTGAGGATAAAATAGGACATGGAGTCTTAATTTTTAAAGAAAATTATTAACGTAGATTGAAATGGATAGTTATGTTGGTTGATTTCATATGTTCTTATGGATGAGATGGTTGAAGGTGTTTGATGTCTCTTTTTGAATGGTCAATATTTGATATTTTTATATTGAAGGAATATTTGGTGGGGTATGATAGAGACAGGATATGATGTTATGATATGGATTTAAGTAATGTAGTAGACCTAAGATTTGAATATGATAAAGTTAAGATATGCATGTAAATGATAGTGTTGAACCTAAGATGTGGATAGGACAAATGTGATGTTGGATTTTAAATACAAGATGATATTATAGTGTAATATAAATCAGGATGTTCTACAAGATGATTTTATGATGTGGATATAAGTGATGGTGTAAACCTATAATTTAAACAAGATAATGTATGATATGGATGTAAGTGATGGTGTGAACCTAGGATTTAGATAAAGTTATTATATATTATGGATGCAAATGATAATTATAAGATCACTTGTGTGTTAGATGTGGAAAGTATGATGATGTTATGGTATAGACGTAAATGAGGATGTTGAATCTATTATTAGACAAGGTGATGTCTTGATATTAATGGATCCTATAATTTAGACAAGATTGTATTATGGTATGGATATAAATGAAGGTGTTAACAACAAGAGGATGTTGCAATATGGATATAAATGAGGGTATGAAACCTAGGATTGGATAATATTATGATATGGTATAAATATAAATGGTGGCCTAAGTCAAAGGCTTGGATGAGATGAAGTTATAATATAGATGTGAGGGTATGGAACCTAGGATTTAGACAAGATATTTTTATGTTAATGTAAGTGTGGGTGTTGATGACAAGATAATGTTATAATATGGATGTAAATGAGGTTATTGATGATAAGATAATGTTATAATAAGTATGTAAAAAAGTATGTTGACTCTAATATTGGATAAAAATATGGTATGGTATGGATGCAAATGATGATTTAAACCTATGATTTATACAAAATGATGATGTTATGGTATGAATGTGAAGGGTGGTGTAAAGCTAAGAGTTAAACAAAATGATGTTATAATATGGATGTAAAGGAGGATTTTGAATATAATATTGTATAGAATGATAGTATGGTGTGGATTTAAATGATGGTTTAAAACTAGGATTTAGAAAAAAATGATGTTATGGTGTAGATGTGAAGGATGGTGTAAACCTCGGAGTTGAAAAAATGATACTATGATATGGACATGAAGGAATATTTTGACTCTAATATTGGATGGAGTGATGGTATGGCATGGATTTAAATGATTGTTTAAACCTAGGATATAGAAAAAATGATGATATTGTATGGATGTGAAGGATAATGTAAACCTAGGATTTGAACAAAATAATGCTATTATATGTATGGAAAGTATGATGTAGTACCTAATGTTGAGACAAGATAATGTTATGGTATGAATATAGGTGATGGTGTTTGGATCTACTAATGAAATATAAAGGGAGATGAATGTGAAATATGTTACATGTTCTTTGGAATGATAGTTTGATGGATAAAACCCAAGGATATTATGCTAAATTTCATCTAGGGTTATGATTTATGATATCTAAATAAAATAGTTCTATGGATGATCATAAAAGGGAGACTATTGGATATGTATGTTGGAATATGATTAGCTATGTATGATGGATTGTATGACCTTAGGACATAAAGAACTATTTTTCCTAGTGGATATGGAATGGGTTTGATGGATGTATATGGTTTTTAGATGTAAAAAATAAACTTGGACATGGTAGAAACTTAGACCTTAACAAGAGGACAATCCTAATGTAATTAAAAAATAGAAAGAATTTTGTGTTTTTGGATTTTTAATTTTTTTGTTGTAAGGATACAATCATGCACTTTCTATTTACAACTCACAACAAAGAATATACATTAAAAACCATAAAATTATTCAATAGATGGTGTGTAAATGGCTATAAGACCATAGATATTCCTTTTTTTAATTCTATATGTATGTCCTATGTCGGGGAAATTAATTTCTTTTGATCACCCAAGATCGCTCATTATGTTGCAAGGGGAGAGCATACATAGTATACACATTCATTTTTTTTGGCACATGATGTGTAACTTCCTAGGGCTAACTACTTACCATGCATTACAACCAAGTACAATAAAAAGGTATTAACCTAGGATATACAAAAATTCTATGGAATTTTTTATATACCCAAAAGTATCAAAGGTGTAATTTATGAACTTAAGCAATCTACAATCATGAGACCTAAGTTAAAATTAAGGTCCCTTCACTATTCTTCCTAAGGAATAAGGGTCAGGAATTCAAGGTATAAATTTTATTCTCCCCCCTTTGTATACTCCACTAGGCTATGTGATTGAGAACATCCTCTAGGGTGATTAAATCCTTGGGTAGGCCTCTTAAAAATAATTGTGCATGTGTGTTTTTATTCTCAAGATCATGAAAATGGACTAGAGAAGAGCATATGCATCCCACTTATTTAGGATTAAAATATAATTTTTTATATTAAAACCCAAATCAAATTGTGCAATCTTCTAATATGTAAGAAAAAAAACAATGTTGCAACAAATAAAAATTAAAAGGGTCTAAAAATAGTCTTCAAGAGGATGTCCTACAAAACCATGGAATAGTAGTTTCAAATTTATTATTTGACTAACAAAAGATGATACAAAAAATTCATTAGCCAAAAACATAAAATAAGCAATAAAATAGAAAAATACTACACCAATTGATTCCTTAAAGTTTTTAATAAAATAATAAATAATAAATCACAAGGTGGATTTTATATCACAATTTTTTCTATGGGAGATACTGCAAGTTGTGAACTTGTGCATATAGCATAGATTTCAAAACCTTAAAGTGATAAATACATATGTATGTACCATGGGTTTCAAAACCCTGAACTAGTATATATAATGATAACTATTACCAAGTAGATGCATAGTAACATATACACATACCTCACCAAATATCTATATCTATTTTTTCATGAATATATGTTGTACATATAACTAATATTTTGTGTATATATACCCAATATATATCTAATTGTATTTAACTATATATATTACATGGTTTTATGTATATACCTATATAATTTCTATGAATACCTCTATTATGTATGAGTATATTATAGGTGGTGTGGATTTGTGTATATATTGCAAGTGTTGTGTATAAACTATTTAAAATGTTAAAACCTTGTGCATATGTTTGAACCCAACAACCTATGTGTATATACCTACATGTAAAATTATAGGATTATCAAATCCTACATAGAATGGTATGTCTATACAAATTCCATATGATTGTACAAAATTCCATACTAGTAATTTTAGGTAATATAAAAGATATTGCTATATTTCATAGTAATGAAAACATAAAAAATTATATGTTAAAATTCATCTCTCAACCTTTCTAGATGCAACTATGATATATATTTCATGATGCAAGGCTCTTATAAAAATTTAACCCCCAAGACCAACTTAAATATGCACTCAAATACAAGATTAGGCTCACAAAATCTCACAACTACAAGAATTAGATATATAATTTCACGTCAAGATCACCAAAATTTATTTCATGTAAATAGAATAAATCAAATAAGAATCAATTTTAAATTAGTTAAACATTCAAATTCTACACATGTAAAGCTCAGATCGACTACAATGTACAAAGATTTGCTCATTTTTAGAATGTGGATGCTCAATTTTCCAACATAGCATTAGCATTCCATAGATACCAAACGAATAAAATATGGATGTGAAAATTAGTGCTTGTGAAATTATGAGAAATGGGTTTTATTTATAGAATTTCAATAGAATCAAATGAATGGCTAAGCTTCAATCTAGAATATCAAGTTTATTCCATAATTATGTGAGATTATGGAATAAGTTGGCAAGCATGGGATATTTGTGCATTGTTTCATTTTTTAATTAAAATATATTATTCTCAACTCAAATTGATTAAGGAGATGATTTTTTTTTTAATTAGTTAACTATCTACATGAAGGAGTTAACTGAGTGCATGAGAGAATCAAGGGGAGTTAACTATTTTTATGGAGTAATGAATTGATTACATGAATGAGTGAAGTGACTTTGATTGAAGACTGGGACTAGGAGTACGTTTGAGTGATCTGATTAGATTATACAATCAACACTATGAGATGGATTTTAATAATTTAATAATTAATTAACCTAATTATTGATGTAGATGAGGTGAAACTAATATTAATTTATTAATGGATAATGCGTAAAATAAATAAATGGATAAATATGAATGAATAAATAAAATGGATTATTAATGGATAAATAATTTATTAAATTGATGAATAATGGCCTTATTTAATTATAAAACTAGGACTTATTTAACTAAATTATTAGGCATTAGGATTCCTAAGTAATGAGTGAGTGATAAGGTGTTGGGTGTCCTAGGTGATGAATGGGGAATCAGGTTTCTACAATATCTTCTACTTCCCCTTCTTTCCATAAATCCTCACATGCTTAGGTAATGCATTAATACACTTCTAATGTACTCTTTCCTCTAGAACATATCAATGTACATAATATATATTCACCATAGAACCTCTTAGTTATGCATTTATTTAATAAATAAATAATTTATTTACACAAATAAAATTTTAAAATTACCTCATATTTTCTTTAATAAGGATGAAAACGTATAATTTGGAATTTCATAAAGGCTATTTAGGATAATTACATTAAATTTAATCCCTAAATAAACATTAATCTCTAATAGTCATACCTTTGTGTTGAAACATTGGATTGGGAAATCAAACGAATTTTTTGATACGTTTAGTAGGAGAAAAAATGCTAGTTGAGATGAGAGTAGAGGTACTTGGATTTGATGAACTAAAGAACTTGTATGAAGTTAATACTAATTTTGTAGAAGCATGGAAAGCAAGTAGAGATTTTGTGAGTGTAGATAGAAGTATGTGGCTTGATTATGTGATCCAAAATGAGATGTTATTCAAGGGAAATTAGGTGCATATTTAAATAAGGTCAATGAGGGAAATTTTGATCAAGGAGAAGCATAATGGTAGTTTAAAAAGGCATTTCAAAGTAGATAAGATAATGGAATTGGTGAGTGAGAACTATTTTTGGATGAAAATCTATAGGGATGTGAAGAAATATGATCAAACTTACAAGATTAGTCAGGTTGTAAAAAGAAACAATCAAATTTTGATTTATATTATCTACTACCAATTCCAAAGAAACCTAGGGAAGATATCAATATAGATTTAATATTGGGGATGTCAAGAATATAAAAAGAATGTGATTCAATGCTTTTATTTGTGATATATTTTTTAAGATAGAATATTTTTTCATGTAAGAAAATAAATGATGTGGTACATGTAGATAATCTATTTTTAGAGAAGTTGCAATAATATATGGGTTTCCAAGAAATATTGTTTTAAATAAAGACAATAATTTTTTGGTTACTTTAGATAATCTTGTGAAAGAAGATGAAGAAAAATATGAAATTCAATTCATCACCCAAATATGAATTAAAAAAATAGAAGTTGTGAACAAGACTTGGTATTTTTTTAATATGGTAAATAGAAGTATAGGAAAAACACCATTTGTAATTACATATAGATGTAGTCTAAGGAATATATCAAAGTTGAGATATATTAGTAATGAAGAGAAGAGAAGTGTAGAGATAGAATAAATTGTGTAACATATGAAGGAATTGCATATAGAAGTAAGAATCCATTTGGAGAAGATGAATGGTAGATATAAGTTGATTGTTGATGAGAAATAAGATGCAAAGAGTTTGTGGTTGGAAATGAGATAATGGCATATCTTAGGAAGGAAATTTTTCTAGTTTCAACAAATAAACAAGCTAAAGATGAATATAGTTGATCCTTTTAGAATTGTCAAGCTTTGATTCAATAAATACTTATGAACTAGAATTGGAAAAATGTTTTTGTATATCACTAATATTGAATGGTGTAGGTTTATATCAATATCATGAAAGAGAATTATCAAATAGTGGTCTAGAAGTATAATGGTGGAATCATATACTACAATAATAAGAGGAGATTAAGGATATTTTGGACAGTAAAATTGGGAGAATCACCAAGAATAGAAAATATAAGGAGTATTTGGTAAAATAGAAATGTAGGTATGAACAAAAATCATCTTAAATTTTAAAGTCTAAGGTAGATCATCATGGTTTATCTTTAGACACTAGAAAGTGACTGGCTCAATTTTCAAACTACCTCAAGTGTATGATGTAGGATCATCCCAGAGTGCAAGGAAAATCATAAATCATCAAAAAATATTTTATTTTACTTATTTTATTTGCAAGTTAACAACAATATCCCAATCATTAGTAGTACCATGGTTCTTCACATATTTCACCTTGCAAATTTTTGAGAATGCATGTTCTACATTGATCCTTCAACATAATATTTAATTTCTACAAAGGCATAATTAACTTTGAGGATGACTACTAGTATGATAGGAAGACATTTTCATTATTTATAGTTTACAATAATTTTCTAAAGCATGTAGCAACAAACGAATATTTTTTATATTCATTCTAAGGACCTCGATAGCTTGTAGTGTGAATCCATTGAGTTTCATTGATCTATCATCACCAAATTCATTCTATAATATTATTTTCACACATTTTTCCAATTACACATTTACTAGACATTGAGTGTGATGCCTCCTTGTGTCTAACTAAAATCACTTCTAGTATTAGAAGTTGCTAAATAAAATAATTCACAATATTTGGAGAGTACTTTAGTTGGATATTAGATTAGAAGTCTAAATTTTTATCTTAGCATTGGAATTGTATTGCAATATATTTTGAATTCTATAGTTTATAGATATATAATCAAATAGCTAAGGTCTAGAATGTTAGAAGCCCATTGTGATAGATTGTTATTTACTTGTGATTATGAATCAATAAAGATAGTATTAAATTATTTTTTATCATTTTATTTATGCTATATTGTTGATATTAGAAATCAATATATCTTACATATCCCAATCTCATACTACTATATCTTATCCTATGATCACATATTGACTTAATAGAGAATAAAAAATATGATCCTAGATTACTTTATCTTACTTTGATATTTTAGAATTCATCCTTATTGGTTATATCTTTCTTTGATCTTATGTCCATATTTAAAGGAATTATGTTATATTTCCTTATCTATTTGAACGATCATTTGTCTATCCCTTATGTTGAACATACTGGAAACTGAGGGGGGGTGAATTAGTATCTTTAAAAATATAAACCATTTCAAAACTTAAGACTTTCAACACAATTCAAAATTCTTGATTAAACCAAAAAATGCTTAATAGATCAGTAGTAGTGAAAGATACAACAATTCAATCCTTAATCAGATCAATAGCAATGAAATATAAAATAAGGAACACACATGTACAAAATGACACCATATTTATTTGGAAAACCTAATGAGGGAAAAACTGCGGTGAGAGTTAACTCACAATATATGAAGCTCACTACTTACAAAATAAGGCTTGTTGTCAAAAGACTTGCAAACTAAGGCACACAACCTTCAGGAAAGATAAAAAGGAATTGTAAAATAAAGAGAACAACAACAATGAAATATACAAATTACAAGGACCTAATGAGATACACTATCTTAGAGTAGGATACATGAAGATTTAAGAAATTACAATATTTGTCAACACAAAACTCTATTGACTGGGTCATTAAGGAACAGTTGATCTTTCTTCCACACGCTTTCATACTTCTTCTATGGGATAGTCAATTCATTCCACATACTCACACCCTTCTCACTTCTTGCATCTAAAATTTTCTTCTATTTATATGCACTACAATACCTCAAAACCTCAATTAGGTCAGTCAGGTAGAAGATAAATAATAATCTCAACAAGTCAGCCGCAAAAAATCAAGGTGGTCCTATCTAGGGGATAAAGAGGAAAAAAGAAAATATTATTACATATGCCAATGTGATCCCAAACAACTCACATGATAGTGCACATTAACTCAAGTTGACAAACAAGGAAATGTGTAGATAAAATGTGTAGTTCAATACTAGTTGACCCAAAAACATACTTCCAATTGAATTCACTCAATGAGGTTCTAACCAAGATAGTTCAATACCCAAATACATATTAACATAACTTCATATGTTTGTGCAAACCCTCAAGCACATAGTGCAAGCAAGATAGCAAGCCATGTCAGTTATATATCCACAAAATACCTAAAATACCAACTCAAACATAATGCAACACCAAAAGGGATCAACCACTAATGTGAAAATCACAAAGAGATGTTCCTTGAACATCCAATAACACTTCCAAAAACTTATGTCAAAATTTCATGCCATCAAGAGCTACCACAACCCAAATAGGAACATAACACTTCATCCTAGAAGCATAGAATACACAACCATGAGATAAAACCTTAATAGATCCACTTGTGTACCACTTCAACACATGAAATTTGAACTCAAATGCTACATAGACACTAAGAGCACATTCACCAAGCCGTAGGAGTAAAAACATCAATGTAGAGAAATGTGGAGCATTTTTTAGACCAGTTTAGACAACCAACAACACTGCCAACCTTCTGCAATTAATAGAAATATCCTTGACAACACTGGTGACATAAAAAGATAGGAGTGTAACATCCATAGATCACAAACACTAAATCCCAAACCATAAGAACACATCTCTAATAGTAGAGGAATGTGGAGCATTATCCCAAATAGTCTTCAAATCAACACTCAAACAAAAACTTCTTAGTCAATTGTAGAGGACAAACAAACTTGCATCAACACATACTTCTTCAGGAACAATATGAGAGAGAATACAACATGTTATAGGTAATCAGAAACATCTCTCCACCATCAACAATACTTCTAATCCTCATCTTAATATATCATCATAAAAATAACTCTACTCAAAACAACCATGCACAATACTTATTTACATGACATCAAACAAGGCATGACATCTAACCATGAACTTCAGTAATACATCATCATAAATCAATGACAACCCAAACTGAATGTTGTCAAAAATGACAACCAATTCCAACCAATATTGCAACAATCTTCTCAAACATACACAACAAACTTCTCAAGTGTTGACAACTAAAATTCCAAACATACAATAGTCTCAGTGTTGACATAAATGACAACCACAAATAATTCATGAAGTGTTGACATCAATGAAAATCACTACCAACAATCTCCCCCTTTAGCATTGATGGAAACACACACCTGCTCACTCCCCCCTTTGACATCAAGGACAAAGGAACACATACACCTGCACATGAAAACAACAACACATTCTCTGACTTCAAGGACAATGGGCTAATTATCTTCAATTGAAATAGTAGCATATTCTCTCCCTTTGACCAACAATTGCATATCTTATACCAGCTCAATACTTCTTTTCAAGCATATTCTCCCAAGTAAAAAGAGCTTCCACTTGTACTTCTCTGGTCATCCACACAACTTGCCCAATCAACATTATTATAAGCATTTATAGAGAAATTATTGTCCTTTAAATACCACAAACCATAATCTAGAGTTCCTTTCAAATATCTAAAAATTATTTTTATTGCTTGTTCATGTGATTGCTTAAGATTAGCTTGAGTATGTGGAATATATCAGCTGCCAGGATTTAATTTTTGAGAAATTAAAATAATTACATATAAATACCTAGTTATTTCATCATTTGAGGGAATCTAGAAATTATTGGAAAATTTTATTATCAAGCATTATCAAGAGAATTATCAAGCAAGTCAAGAGTATAATTTCATAGCTTTGTTACAACAATTCAATGTCAAAGCATCATCTAAAAGTGTATGTGATTTTGGTCATGTTTATGTTATTATATTATTTGTGAGATTTAAAGCTTGTATCTCTTCAAGAAAATCAAGCCAACAACAATCAAGCCTTGAGGATATTTGTATGACTTCATTCCTTCAGTGAATCCATTTTTGGGTGGTGAATTACAAGTCCTTATTGATTCATCATTTATATATCTTTCATTGGCATTGCCGTTGTGAAGGTGGAAACAACAAAATAGAGTTTGAATGAGGCAAGACCCTATATGGCACAACCCTTCCTCTCTCTTTGAATGTGTAGGTTTCAGATTTGAAGAAGATTGGGAGAAGATTGAAGGTCATTCATTCATTTTTGAAATCAAACCCTACATCTTGACAAAAATGGAAACTCGGTTACAAAAATATTTGATAGTGATTCGGCAATGCAACAAGTGGAAATAGAAGGCTTTGATTTGGTACCAAGGGACTATAAAAACATATTTGAGGTTGCTCAACTAGGAAATAGTCACCCTAGGAAACTTGGTCCTCAATTTTTAACCCTAGATTCATATACTAGGTGCGCAATGTTTTGCTCAGTCCATTTCTATAGTTTGAATTTGTCTGTGACTTTTTGAATCTGATACTTTTGCATCAGAATAGGTACTTGCATTACTATCCCAGTAATTTCATTACATTTTATCTTTATCTCCATTTCAAATTTGGTCAAGGGTAGGTTGACTCACCTTTCAGGTTGTAAGTCATTCCTATATCTTGTGCAAATTCATCAAAGCCTCGCTATCTCAAAACTTAAATGAAATTTTGTGGAAAAGCAACCATTGAAATCCTAGGGTGAGAATCCTATGGTTTCAATTTTTCTTCATTTCATCTTGGTGAACCCAATGTGTTAACATCATATACCTTCTAAAATTTTATGCAAATCATCCTAGATCTAGGGTTAGTAGTGCATTGTCTTGCATTGTTCATCTAGGAATTCATTTTTGCATCATAAAAAGCATAAAAAAATCATAAATTTGCATACAATATTGCATTATAGGTTGCAATAGAGTTAATTTTAGTCATCTTATCTCTAATTTACATTTAAATTACATTTCAAAAATCTATATTAGATCATTTGAATCTATAAAACAAATATAAAAATGCTCATTGCATTCATTTAGAAATCTTGTGTATACCTCAAAAAGTGAAAAATTGTATTGTTTCATTTCAAAAGGGCATCAGTATTATCATTTTTAGATTTTTGGCATATTAGCATTGGTCAATTGTTGTATTTCATTTATACAAAAATTGTATTTACAATTGACTTTTATTGCTTGAACATTTTGTAAATTGTTGCACACTTGCATATTGAATTACATAATTATAAACTAGGTAAATTTTGGAAAACAATTCACTGTCACAACTGCATACATATAGAAACAATAACTCAAAACAACAGTATACACAGTCAATTTTTTATTTTTTTCAAAAGATCAGCTAGACATAGTTTCCCTAGGCAACCTAGTCCAACCTTTTTGTGCTCAAATTTCTGACATAAACCTCTCACGATCCTCTATCCAAATTTGATTTTAGTTTTTTAGTTCACTATTTTATAATAGTTGAAACCTCATTGCAAGCATAATATTGTTATAATGGTTAAATGTTTTGGTAAAATGTTGACTTCCTTGAAATCTTTGGTTGATGTTTCATGTTGTGTGTTTGGCAATGACCCTAATTCATATGATGGAACTCATTTCTTCATCTCCCAATGTATATCTCCTTAATGAAGATATCTTGAGGAAAGAGGAGAAAATCATGAATGAATTCATAAATAATACCTTTCCTAATCTTGAGTAAAAAGTTGTGCTTTATCCTTCAATAGAATGGACTAATCACCCATATCAACAATCAACACCACCCACCATTCCATCATGTGAAATGTTATACACATCACATAGGGAAAGTGATTCACAATCCATCCCTCAACCAATGCACATGGAGAAACCTATTTATTACAAACATGATGAGTCTTTACCATCCATTGAGTCTAAATAATATGAGAAGAAAGTTACAAACACACCTGTGAGCTTGCAACAATGCTATGGACAAGGCCTTAGGATCTTGACAAAAGAAGGATGTGATATATAGAACAAACATGAAATCCATTCTCTCTTGGAACAAACACCATTTGAAGACACAAAAGGAATAGGTTACCAAGGTACTCCACCTTTACATCAAACATTTGTTCCATCATCCAAACCATATATGCATCATCATCCTATTGCAAAAAAAAATTATCTGCTCCACATCCTTTATTTGAGACTGAGTGTACTTTAGCTACACTTTTAAAATTAGGATTCATTACACTACCACCTATCTGTGAATGAAGAGTTACAAAATGAAAGAACAAAAATACATCCTACTATGCATATCATAGAACATTTAGACACATTATTGATAAATGTGGTCCTTTGAAAAAGAAATTGGAGGAATTTGGTACAATTGAGTTAATGATACACTAATGTATATATGCTTTGCTCCTTGCCATGTGGTAGTTTTAGTATCATTACTCACTACCATGAATGGAGGTATAAACTAGGCTTTATGAAATCATATTTCACCTTGCAAGGAGTAGCATATCATCATTCATTTTCAGGTTCATCTTTGTCCCTACACTTGGGGAGAAAGGGGGTAGGCAGCCTTATTCTTGATGTATTCCTTCTAGCAAGGGATCCCTTTCAATCTCTTTAAAATATTAGTGTATCAAGTAAACTGACATTTTAAAGGGGGGCATATAGTCCCCTGCTCATTTTTTGCATAGGAAGTGGTCCCTTTTTAGTGATGATAACATACATCTCCTAGAAAGTGTAACCATTTCAAATGGAAGTGTGGCCTTCTCAATCTATGTTAATGTCCCTTTTGTGGTGATATTGGGATAGGTATCCTCTAATGGTGTGACTTTTCATGGCATACGATGTTCCCTTTGGTGGAAATACTATGGCTAGTATTTCCTAAAGTGTGACCTTGTGTTCCATGACTGGTCCTCTCTTGGTGGTGATGTCATGTGTGATATTCCCTAAGGTGTGACCCTTCATGTATTGAGAAATGCCCATTTATCATTTTTGTAAAGTACCTTTTGTGGTGGTGTTACATATAGCACCCCTTGAGGTTTAGCTTGGATGTTTATGCACCTTCTTAGGTGATTTTATCATTTATTTACCTTCATAGGTGAGTTTGTGTGCCTTCTTAGGAGATTTTATGCACCTTATTAGGAGAATTTTTTGTTTATTTTCCTTCTTAGGTGAGTTTATGAACTTTCTTAGGCGAGTTTATGCACCTTCTTAGGTGAGGCCTTGGAAAGATAGTCCATGGATTCAACATAATGCAACTTGTTGGTTCATGAACTTGAGCATCCATTTTAACATGGCCACTAAGCATAACACAACTTCCTTGATAATAGAGTCATGTATTTCATGAGTGTCTTGGCATAACACATTTTGCTAGCCTTGTGGAACCCATCATATTGCATGGACACCTAGCATAATGAAACTTTCTAGCCAATAGATCCATGTAGCTCATGAGTGATTTAGCATAATGCAATGTGCTAGTCCTCATGATGGCATTCATTTGTTTAACATTTATTCGATGGATGAATTTTGGTATCTGAGACAAATTTAAGACTAGGGTATATTTTTCTTACTAACTCAAATCTCTTTAGTACTAGGGTATTTGCAAGATCATCATGGAAAAAATAGGTCTTAAGTGGCAAAAAATTTAGAAAAATTAGAGTTAGGCAACTTGACGTAAAAATTTGAATAAATTATCTATATTATTTCAAAAATATGTAAGAATAGAATCTATAGAAAATTGAATGTAGTTTCTAAACTACTAGGTTTATTTTAAAAAAATCTATTTGGTGAAAATTTGAAATTTCAATGCAATAGTGCTTAAATTTCAAGGAAAAAATAAGAAGTAGGTGTCTATCTGACCACCCTAACTACGATAAAATGATAACATTTTTTTCTAATATTTTGGATATAAGTAGAGGACTCATTTCCTGATGTGATGCATATTCTTTTTGTAATTTTTTTCTAAGTAAATAATTAATTATGATTTTTTTATTACAACTTTTAAAAATATAAAAATTTGTTTGTCTAACCACCTTAACTTGTTCAAAAATTCATGAAATTCATTTTTTTAATCTTATAATATGCGAAGCATAGAATGTGACAAATGTTTCAAATTCAAAAAATGTGATACGGTTTGAAAACTATAGATGTTTTTCAATCAATCTATCAATTAGGACTTTAGTCATAATTCAAATAGAAAATGAATAATAATTATTTATTAAATTCAAAGTAAAGCATAATTTATATTGGTAAAACAAAAAGTCGTCAGCCACATACCCTACACATGCCCATCATATTGCCACTTTTTGGCCCATCATGATCCTACACATACCCACTAACCTATGTTGTGTTTCATGTTTGTGTTCAAGTATGTTCATATTATGTTTGTAATGTGTTGTGTATTGTGCCATGTTGTGTGTGTTTTTTATGTTGTTTTGTTCTATTTCATACATGTGTGCTCCTTTGTGCTTATGTTGGTTTTCCATGGGATCTTGAATCCTTGGGGCTTGTGCACACCCCCTAGATTCATTGGCATTATATCTCTTCAACATTTAGACAATGAGACCCCTCTTGACATATTTTTCTACTTTAGTGTGAGTCTGAGCATAAGTTCATACTTTCACTAAAGTGGGGGCTAAATGTAGCATCATAAATTTTCACCCTTGACAATTTCACACTATTTTTTGCTCCCTCTCAAGTGCATGAACCTAATTCAACCCCTAATGTCCTAAATTATGCATTCCATGGCCCATTTTAACATTTACTAAAAAATTACAGGTAGGAATAAAAAACCATTTAATGTTTTGTCCCTGACACCTTAAGTCTTACAAAATAGTGTTGGGACATAATCACCTAGGGTGACTTAATCCCCCTATTTGCCTCCAAAATGGAATATGTTAAAGTTGGCATTTTATTATTTGAATTTCAAATTTATAATATCAACTATCGAGATTTATTTTTTACGAAATTAAAATAATTACATATAAATACCTAGTTATTCCATCATTTGAGGGACATCTAATAATTATTGGAAAAGCTTATGATCAAGCATTATCAAGCAAGTAAAGAGAAGAATTTCAAAGATTTATTTCTACAATTCAATGTCAAAGCATCATATTAAAGTGTATGTAAGTTTTTTCATGTTTATGTTATCATACTGTTTGTGAGATATTTCCACAATTCAATGTCAAAGCATCATATCAAAGTGTATGTAAGTTTTTTCATGTTTATGTTATCATATTGTTTGTGAGATCTAACCCTTGTAGGTCTTCAAGAAAATCAAGCCAACAACAATCAAGCTTTGAGGAGATTTGTATGACTTTAGTCCTTCAAGGAAGTCATTTTTGGGTGGTGAATTGTAGGTCCTTGTTGCTTCATAATTAATTTATCATTTATCTAGATCTTTCATTGGCATTGCCATTGTGAAGGTAGAAACACCAACATGAGATTTTACTTAGGCAATCCCCTGTATGGCACAACTCTTCCTCTCTCTTTGAATATGCAAGTTTTAGATTTGAAGAAGATTGGGAGAAGATTGAAGGTCAATCATTTATTGTTTCGATCAAACCCTACACCTTACAAAAAATGAAAACTTAGTTATAGCAATATCTGATAGTGATTTGGAAGTATGACAAGTGGAAACAAAAGGGTTCGATTTGTTATCAGAGGACTATAAAAATAGATATGAAGTTTCTCAACTAAGACATAGTTTCCCAAAGTGACTTTTTCCTCAATTTTCAACACCAGATTCATATACCATGTACATAGTGTTCTGCTCAGTCCATTTATGTAGTCTGAATTTGTTTGTGACTTTTTAAATTTGTAGTTTTTGTATTAGAATAAGTACTTGCATCACTAGCCTAAGAATTTCATTGCATTTTATCTTTAATTCCATTTCAAATTTAATCAAGGATAGGGTGACTCACCTTTTAGGTTGTAATTTAGTCTTATATCTTGTCCAAATTCATCAAACCCCTACTACCTCAAATCTTAAATGAAATGTTGTGGAAAAGCAACCATTGAAACCCTAGGGTGAGAATCCTATGGTTTCACTTTTTTCTTCATATATATCACTCTCTTATGATAATATATTTGGGGATTTTTCCCACTATCAAACTTCATATCATTGATCATGTCTATCTTCTTGTCATATAATTATTATATTATTTTATTGGCTCACATGTCACTATCCAACTTTGTCATTTATCATATCTATCATTTGATCCTATCTAACTTTATGCTACTTATGAGCTTCATGCCACGTACCCTACTTATCCTATGTGTGCTTGTGATCATGGATGCAACATTTGACCACTTATTATACTTGCATGTGTGTTCTTATACTCGAATCAAGTAAAGAATTTGATGATACTTATCCAAATGCATGTCATTCAACTACCAATCATTCTATAGTTCACGTGTATTTTTATATCTTTTTTACTATCAATATAATTTTAAATACTATCAACTCGATAGAAAACCCCTAAGAAGGAAATATAGAATATTGTCATCTAGGAGTATATTGGTCTATTCATAGGGAAAAATTCAAAAGATCATTATAGGTTGAGTTTGTAGTTACATAATAGGCTCATAGCCACAATTTAAACCTAGATCTATGAGATGAATCTAACATAGAGAAAAAATATATATTTTGATTCTAATCCACATACACAATTGTTGAGAGCATCTACACATTCTAAGGCACATCAAATTTACTATCTACATTAATTGACATTCATCTTCAGTCATAGAACTAAATGATATTAATTAATCTAGTTTATTCTACTCAATCTAGACCCTTAGACTTCTCTTCTTTAAATTAATTTATACTTAAATAATCTTATTTTCCTAACATAATTAAAAAATAAAAAAACCTTTTATTTTTTTCAATATTATTCAAATATATCATATACACTTACACATAATTTAATCAATACTAAATTTATTAGCACACAATTGCTTATAATATTTTATGTATAGCAGTAACTTCCCTACAAAATAAATAAAATTCTTTACCCTTCTTATAAACATTACAACATATATATATATATATAGGAATATGTATATATCCCCACTTCTACTTGATTATATATGTATATATAATCAATGAGTAGATCCACTTTCTACTTTGTAAGACTAGTAAAATGAGGAAGACCTGACAGTGAGAACAGAAAGTTCCATGAAAACTGCTGCAAGTCAAGTCAACAACACGATTATCTGGTTTCATTAATATCTTATCTGGGCCGTGTCATGACTCATAGCCATTATCATTGCACATGCAACATTAATTGGTTCCACTTGCTAAGATTGCTCAACGATAAGAACATGAATTCAACGAGTCTTACATCGTTATTATTGTGCAGATGTGAAGTTGCCCATTTTTCTGAAGCTTTACAGACTGTATTCTCTTAACTGGTCTGTTGGTAAATAAGACAGAAATAAAAGATGATGAGACCACATTCGTTTCACATTGAATTAGGTTGTTGCCCTTTCATGTTATCCTTCTGTCCAGACATTAAGGCAACTGGTGTACGTTCTTTTCAACATTCTTGTCTTTAAAATACCTGAACTTTTTGAGATTTAAAAGCTGATTATCTCTAGTAATTTTGGTTTTAGTTGTAAAGGGCTCGATGAATTTTCATTTTTCTTGAGAGCTCCAACTTTTTGTAGATTTGTGTTTAATTATTCATCAATGTTGACGAAGAAAATTGATGAAAAAATTATTATAAGATAATGATATATTTATTTGCAAGGTTTTCACAATAATGGTGTGAATAGATATATTGAAATTGTGGGTTCATTTGTGTCGATTTCACCCACAATTAAATAACTCTTAAGTAATAAAAATAATTCTTTAAATTATTAAAAAAATTAAACAATGTAAAGAAAACAAAATAACTTTCATTGGTATCTGAGTGTTTTTAGATAGATGTATTTGAGATATTTATATTAGTTAAAGAAACAAAAATACAATAAACCTAAGTCTAATTACTAGGGGAAGTAATAAAAATCTAATAAATATTATTTTATAAATTACATAAGAAGGATTATATATTTCAATTTCATATTACAATGAAGAATAGTTTGATGAATATAGTTGCATCAATACAAAAACTAAGTACTCTCAATTTCCTAGTCCTAGAATTGTACAAAGGTTGAAACTACAATGTACATGATTAATCTCGCATTTCATGAAAATTATCTAATACATAGATCTACCCTATAATTTTTGGGATTAATTAGGTAGAATGTGCAACATTGTGACTTAATTTACCTCTCTTTGTTGTCTACTAATATGTAATAATTTACAATATTTAGAAATACCTAGGAGAGATCACTAGATTGAAAGGATCATTTTCTCTGATGTCAACCCCCTTGATTGGGCTAGAATTTACAATTGAGTGAATATTAAAGACAATGGTCTCATACATGTAGATGTCCTAGATGATTATGATCCAAATGTTGATGTCTTTAAATGCTCACATGTGACTAACATGAAATGTCATCGTCTCTCTTATTTTCATGATGCACCTTATGTCATCTATTCATGGGCATAATTCCAAGTGCTAGGATTTATTTATTTTACATCTTATGTGAATGTAACATCTATTATTCAAAACATAATCCATATATTTGTTAGATGTTTTTTACAACTTACATATGAACACATGATTTTTGTTTATTCTAGACATGGTCTCAAGTGTCCTCAATCACATTATTCAAATATTTGATGTCATTATTTAAAATCATAAATATTTCTATATAGATAGCTTATTTTGGTTTATTTGTTAAGGATAAATTATTTTATTTCATTTTAATTAATAAATTAAATAGAAAAAAAAATTAATTATATGATCTAATTACTTAGTTGTGTTTTTTATTACATTTGATTAAATAATTCTATTTCTATAGATACATCTTTATCATAGTCAAAATCATGATAAAAACATTATAATTTAGCATACATGTACATATTTTCAATTAAATACAATCAAATATAAAAATCGTCCACAACAACATAATCTTATAATACATGACACTCAAATTCTATATGGATTTCATTGATACAAAGAACTATACACCATAGTAACTAAATATGGTGTCTCTATAAAATAAATTATCCCATGGTGGTGCATGAGTCTTAAACCCCTCTACTACTGGTGGTTGATCTAGTGGAGGTGGTGATGGGCCTAGATATCATAGTGGGGATATGGACTACAAGTGTGTGTGTTTGCATGATCTACTATAATTCTATAGTACGTAAAGTGTGTCTCTAATCTCTACAACATTTTATATTAGATAAGTCTCACTCTCTTGAATCCTCTCAATCTATGTCATCAACCCCTTTATGTGAGGATCATATATTTCTTTAGGAGTAGCCACATATGCTCTTGATATGGCTCACCTTATTTGATCAATCTTATCCTATATCTTTTCATACTCTATGATCATCACTTCTAGCTCTTCCATGCCTTGATCCACCCTTCCTCCATGCCCCTCATATGTTGATCATGGCTATGGTATAAAATTAAAAATCTTTATGTTTCATTTACTATTCTAGTGTGGCTAGTATTTAATCCATACACCATACTTAGGCTACACTAGAGACCATCTTAGCTTGAAATTGACCAATAAAGTTGATCCACTTAACCTCTCTAGCTAAAAAATAAAAAATTTCTAGTCAGCCATCTTCATTTTGATATCAAAAATTATAGATAACAATTCTAATATTTTGTTGAAACCTAAATGATGTAGGGACATCTGGTTCCACATGCAATCCTGCATCTCTCAAAAATATTTTTCAATTCTAATTTCATTTTTGTTGTGAATTTTGGTTTTTTGTTTTTTGTTGTTGTTGGTTTCAAGCATATCATTATGATGGAATCATTTACACATACTCAAATTTACAAAATTGGATTTTTCGCATTTGCAAAGTTTTTGTGTACCGAACGTTCTTTCACAAATAAAAAAATTAATTTTTAGAATTGGTGAATGCTGGAAAATATCCATTTAGAAGAATGTAAATAAATAAATAAATTTAAGAAAATGTGGCAAATATTTCAAGGTGAAATTCATCACTTTTTTTTAATTTTTTTTTTAAACTTCCACATTTTTTAAAAAAGATTAAATTCCAAGAGTTATTGAAGGTTATGGAAAAATAGCTTTGTTTGAGTCTTTGTGGGGCACTCACATCCTTGCTTGTTTTCAAATTAAATTAAGCATTATGATAAAAGATGAAAATCCAACCTTTCTGACACCCGGTTCCATACATACCAACACCAAATTTACAATTTATCTTCATTGTGTTGGATATTTTTGATATATTAAGTTCAGCATTTATAGGGCATTGTACCCTTTACATGATGATCCCAAAGGGCCAAAAAAGATAAGGTCTAGAGCATCAAAACAGAAACCACCAAAAAATAAAACACAAAAATAGTAGACCAACAGCCAACAAGCAACAACCCAACCAAAACAGGACACAGAAGCAGCATACTAACTAGCACCCTCCCATTTTTGAGAGAGGAGGTTAATAACATCCTCCCCAACCTAGTTGGGGCCATCCTCCATAGTCTTCTCATCCATTTCTTCCTTGAGCACAACAAAAAGGGTACCAACAACACGATGGATCATTTTGACAGTGAACCAGGTTAGCCCAACAAATTTCCTTTTGAGTTTTTCCATCCACTCCAGTAGCATGCTATGATCATCCACCTTGTCCACATTCTTTGCATTATCTTCCTCCATAGCCTAAGTGTCTAAGGACTGGGTCATCAAATCCTCCTTGAGCATCTTGTTGAGGTTAGAAAAGTGACTAGGTCCTTCCACAAATTCCTCCTCTTTTGTATCTTCCTCTTCATCTTGCCTTTACTATCAAACTACTCTCATCACTAGAAATATCATTCATCAAAAATTTCTTACTATTTTTTGCTAGTCTATGGGATCTCTTGATGTTGGTGTTCTCTAAACCATATCCATAGTAGTACCCACAACAGTGTCCCCCTTAGATTCTTTATCCACATTTTTCTTCCCTAAATGATGTCCATGGTCGATAGCTCCACTTGGCATTTACCCTCTTCCTTTACTTTTTTCCTTCCTGCAGGTTTGATGTTTGTCTTGTGGGGAGCAATTTTGAGGTCACAAATCCCAACCGTCACTTTCAACTGAGCAGTCCCCACACCATCCTTTTTTTCTTCGTAGGAAGTTTAGAACTAGGGGTTTCAGTGTTCACTGGAGGGGTTTTCCTTTTTGGGCCCTTAGACTTGGCCGAAGAGGGATTCACATTGGACTAGTTAGGGGGTTCAAGCTCCTCGATACGGTAAGCCAAAATAGGTTTGGGTGGATAGAGAACCAGATGGAAATGATAAAGCCTCAGGATAAGGCCCTGGTAGAGTGATAGGGTGGAATTTCATCAAGGTTTTGGGCAATAGTGTCCAAACACTTCTCAATAGAAATCTCTAAATCAATAACTAAGAAAAATAGAAATCTCAACAGAATTTTGTGATGAAGATGATTGAGCAAGAAAATGATAATAATAAAACACCCTATTCCTACCTTCTAAGGTCACATACTTCATTATATCCAAAAAAACATGGTCCCAAGGATGAGGGAGTGCTTCCCTTTTGAACCTCGACTGGGACCTAACTGATTTCTCATTTTCTTTGAAGAAAGCATTGAGGCTTTCATTGCCCTGGGTCTTGGTGTGCTTAGTGTACTTCTTCTCACTACATGAAAGCCTAGTCGCCTAAGCTATAACCTCCTCATTGACCTTGAAAGAGATACCTCTCATCATAACCCTCCTATGCTTCCAAGAACTCAAAAATTGAGTTGACATCCTTGCATCATGTCCCACTAAGCACTCCATCAATGATGCAAACCCACCTTTGACGCAAATATGACAAACTAGAGGATCCTTTCAAAATTCCTCATAGTTATCCGGCTCCGTCCTTACCCTATCACCACCCATATTGCCACACTTCACTCTGAGATGCTAGAAATCCTACGAGAGAAAGAAAATAAAATGTCTTTCAATTCGATAGGTCACCCAAAAAAAACTATTTTAAATCCAACCAGAATGAATTCGGGCAAACAAGGTGATCTGTAGGCTACACGTGCCAGAAGTCATTTCCAAAGAGGAAATTTCCGCAGGCCCATATTGAAAATCTTGAGATTCCAAAGGCTTAGGTTACAAAAAATGATGACATTGATAGGTTTACCCTTCAAGTTGCATATGCACAAGTACCAATGCCAAATGGTCATGGGGCCAAATATAAAAGTCCCATAATATCTATCCTTTATCTTATGAAAATTTTTAGTGATGTTGAGAGGAATTAGCAAAAACTCTACATGACATGAAGAAGTCACATTGAAATTGAGATTGAAAGTCTATATAGGTATGTTGGCATTATGACAAGACAAAAAATTAAATTTGTGCATGGCCCAATCAATCTTAGCTGTTAACCCGTGATACTTCCCATCACCTCTCATAATTAGCTCTGGAACCACATACTTCGCCCAATTTTTCAAATGTTGCCACCTATTTAACACCTCATCATCCTTCTTTGTCCACATCACCTAAACTACAAATATGTGGACAAACCATAAATCCTTAACAATAGCATAACTAGTTATCATCATGGGTAATAATGGTACTCTATTCCTTAAGGATAACACCTTGTATCTTCAACGATAAACTCCTAATATTCCTCCAAAATTTGAAACATCTTCATGAATAAAGGATTGAAAAATATTTCAAACTAATGTGAAGGAATAAGAAGCCTCCAGCCAAAATAATGTCCCAAAAATGGAAACATGAACAACATTGTTGATGCACAACTTGAAGTTGTACAAAACTATCAAAATATGTCTGCTATAGTGTTGAAATGAAGAACCTCCTAAAATAAATGATGATTAGGATCATAAATACAATAATATACATGAGTGCCCCCAATGAAACTACTCAAATTAGACAGAAAACAAAGGGAAACATCTAGAACTCAAAGATACAAATGGAATAGGTGCCAATAGTCTAAAGAACACTAATCAAGTGAAAATAGAAGATCACCTCTAGAAATAGGAATCCAAGGATATCCATATGGTAAATGCTCCATCTCATCAAAATGCATGGGTAGCCAACCACTGCATCTGCCTAGTACATAGGAACAAGAACTAGATACATAGATCACTCCAAAAATGAAAATAAGGAATCATTAGCATTGAATAATAGAAACCCCCTATAATATAGAAAGGGAGAGGCAAAATAGGTCCATTGAAATTGTGTCACCAAGAAGTGTGTGTAGGATAACAAAGAACATTTGAATGTGCAATTGAAATTACTTGTAAATAAAAATAGTGTCATGAAAGGGACACTCACTTGAAAAATGTGTGATGGTGAAATAAAGGAACTCACAACCCACCCATAGCACTTTATATTAGAGTGTGAGTACAAAAGGCACAATAAGATGTGTAAAATTCTCAAAAAATATACACCAGAATGGCACTTTATCTTAGTGCATCTATAAAAGAGAAATTACATGCAAAAGATGCTCAAAATTCCCAAATAGGATAGAATGTTGGAAATACATATAAAAAAACAAAAAATGAGTCATCCCACATAAACAAAAATTTTCTAGGAGCTAAATGTCCAAGTAATTCATTAGAATGTGAAAACACAAAAACAAAAAAAAAAATTACCGAGAGGGAAATCTATAAAATTGCATCGTTGGATGTGATGATCTCTGAGAGAATATCCCAACATCGTTGGAATCATAAAAAATGGAGAAACAAGTCAAAATTTATGAGCTCAAGAGTAAAAACAACACATCTAACTTTTAGACGCTATAGAATGCAATAGTAGGAAAACTGAGAAAAATATATGCACCATTGAATATTGATCAAAACAAGCTTTCTGATGATATCTAATTTGTCCAATTTTGATAAGCAAGTGAAAATTTATTCCCCCAAAAAAATTATCCAATCAAGGCATTTAAGGCCAAAAAAGGCCCCCTAGGGGCTTAAAAAATAAAGCCCCTAGTCGCTTGGGTGACTAGGTGTTGGAGCATAGGGGGATAAGGGCAGAACCCCTGGTCACTCATGTGACCACAAAGGTTTTGTAGCTGGCACAAGGGTTGAAGAGTAGCTTGTGCTCTCCAATAGGGCCACCACTCAATTGAGCAAGGCCTGCGGGGGCTAATCTAGCACTCTTGGTCATAGATGTCACCTTGGGCAAAGGAAAAAGGGTTGGTCAATGAGGACCACTAACTATGGTGGCTAGTAGTGGGTGGCATGGCCACCAGGGTGCCACTTCATGAGTGGAACTCCCAAACATAACATAGAACATTATTAAAAAAAAACTTTTTTATTTTAATATTTTTGAATTATGCTCGTACGGTACATTTTTTGAGGCAATATGATCCTCAAATGAAAAAAAAATAATCGTCACAAGATCCTATAACCAAAATTGGGAAAATTATAGTCAAAATTTGTTGAATTAGCCTCCTAAACACAACAGTGAGGTCATTTTTGTGCCAAAATCCATCTAAATTTCATCCACCTCTCAAAATTGTAAAAAAGTAATGGAGATTTCAAATCTCAAGCCTATAACACTAATTGAAGAATAACCTCACAAATTGAGAAAGGGTTTGTTGAATCCACACTTTAATACCATATTAGAACTATAAATAATACAAGATGCAAGATTAAACATCAAACAAAGACACCTTCCATGCAAGAGATTGACAAAAACAAATATTTTATATTCCTTAACAAGAAAAAGCTACAAAATGAACCTCAAGAATCTTCAAGGAGATCAAGAGTTCTCAAATTTTGAGATAATACAATAAGGGTTGAGTGTTATATAGAAACAACCCTTAATGATAAAGGGATTAGATCATGACAAGTTTTAGCATCACATTTGATGAGATAAAATGGTCTAATAATAGCTCACTTTAGTTAACATAAAAAAGCACTCCTAAGTTTAGGTTAAATGCATGAGAATAAATTAGGTTAATAATAAGCTAAAGATTAATTAATTATTACCTAATGCATGTTTACTTTAACAATGTGAAGATGAAGAAAGTAAAAAAGATGGTATTACATAGGTTGTGGAGGAATAAAATTAGAAAGATAGTGATAAAATTTCTGCTTTATCTTATTTTAATTTGCTTGTAGGAAGTAAAGTAGAAAATAAAGAAGATGGAGTTCAAAAAATGGACTTTGATGAGGATAAAAATAATATCTTGTTGAATGAGCAGACAAGAAAAATAGAAAGGTTATTTGAAGGAGAAATGATAGATGAGAAAATGTAGATAGGAAAATATCAATACCATGGTTATGCTAGCATTGCCTTGTTTATAGGTAAAAGAGAAGGTGCAACAGAATGTCATGTATATGACATTGAAAATGAAGAAATCCTCATACAAGAGGATAAGGTAGAAGAAAAGAAAGAGGTTGCAGCTATAGTATGACATTTTGAAGGCATGGAAGAGGTAAAATTTGAAGTTGTAGCAAAATTAGAAGAAGGAAATGAAGGTATAAAAGATGTAGTAGAAAATATTTATGAAGAAAAGGTTGGAGCAGCAATAGATAAGCAAGAAATCACATAGGTATCATGTTATTTTAATGATATTTGTGAAATTTAATTTTATGTTGAGTTACTCGAAAAATAGATTGGTGAATTTTTGGATGTGAAGATGAATGAAAATAATAGTATTGTTGTAGTAAATAACAATGAAGTTGCAAAGATGAAGAATAGTAAAGTTACAATAGAGTTTGGTCCATTGAAGGACATGTAAATACTAAAAATTTATTTGAGTCTATTGTCCTAATTTTTTATGATGATTTGGTGACAAGGTTTGGAGTGCCTGATTCAATTATTCATGATAATGCTTTAGCATTTGTGGGCACAAAATTAAGTGAATGGGTTGTTAGGAATAGCATATATTTGAGTACTTCATCAAACTATTACCCTCAGGGGAATGGTTTGGTTGAGTCAAAAAACAAGAACCTAATAAGGATTATCAAGAGGACAAAGGCAGATAATTAGAGAGCTTGGCATGCTAAGTTAAAAAATTTTATGTGGGTGGATAGAATCACTCCCAAGATATCCATTGACAACTCCCCATATATTTTGGTGTATGAAAAGAAGGTAAGTCTTCCCATATTAGTTGAGTTACCAGCTCTCAAATTAGCTAATCAATCAAGGATGTTAGAGGGAGAAGAACCAATGATGGTCAAATATCTTAGTTGATGGAGTTAGAAGAACTCAGAGATAAAGGAAAGAAGAGAATGGAGGATCATCAAAAGTAGGTCAATATTTCTTTTGACAAAAAGGAAACTCCTAAAATCTTCAAGGAAGGGGATGTAGTTCTCAAATGGGATGATTTCAAGAGAAGACCTGGAAGGCACATAAAGTTTGATGCCATGTGGAGTGGCCCCTACATCATTTATGAATGTAAGTAGCATAATGCCTTCCAATTATCAAAGATGTATGGAGAGGAAGTTTCAATCCTAGTTAATGGGATTCACCTCAAATGTTGTTTTTGACATATTTTGTTTCAATTGTTTGTACATATTAGTTTAGGTTTTTTTTTCTTTCCATGAAGTTCTTTACATACCCTACATTCTCCTTAAGGGAATGTATGCTTTATATTTCCTATTTTCTTTCAAGTGCATCATGCATAGGTTTTGTTTTGTTTTTCCCTCAGTTGAACCCAGTTGCTACAATAATTTGTATGGCTTTGTGTCTGATGGATTTGTAAAGGCTACTAGATTTTATGATTAGCAAGTAATCATCCCAAAAAGTTGCCAAGAATGTTATCATTTTCATGTCACCACTGGATGTTCATCATTTATATCTAATCAAAGAGATCCTATATGTGCATCCTATTGAAATCCATGTTTATTTTGATGTTCTAGGGTTTTGGAGGTTTTGAAATTCCTTAATTGTATCAAATTAGGGTTTTTTCTTCTACAAGTTCATTCCTTCCAAAAACTCTCATATGCTTAAACCATAAACCCCTTATTTGAGTGTATAATTTTGTTATATTTCTCTTTTGACTTGCTCTGACCAGTTCTCAATCATTTAATTTAGAGCCTTATGTCTAGGTTATCATTTGTTTGACTGACCCCTTGGTCCCCTTTTACCACTTGATCCCATGTACCTTCATACATTTTAGCTAAGTATCAATACTATCATCTTTTTGAATAGTTCTCAAAACCTTTTTCAGTGTCAACATAGGTTTCCTAACCTTTTATTTTTTGAAAAAAAACTACATCCTTGTCATTAAAATATCATACACTCGAATGCCTAGGCTTGGCCCCCTTTCAAAACAATTTATTGTGCATGTGTGCATTCCCTTCACTTAAGTTCCTAGGACCCCTGCTCTGCTTCCATGTTCCATCACGTTCACTCTTCATATCGCATTTTACATCCTTCATGTGGTGTTCTTTCTGGAAATGTGCAATATACTCTTGAGAAGGATCAGTAGTGTGTGTCAATGTTTGAAGATCCAACAACCATCACATGAAGCCTTAGTATCACATCTTGAGGATTATCTCGGCAAGGGATTTTTGTGATATGAAATGAGGATAGATTGATGGTTGTAGTGAAGGGAAGGAAATCAATGGTTATTGCAAGGAACCTTCATATCACATTTTGGTTTTTATAGCCATAGTGTAATGTGTGATGTGTAATGGAGGTAGGAGTAAAGCATATGTTGAAGGAATATTTTTTGTGGCCAAGTGAAAATAGCTTGATAACCTATGGTATCATGGTGGGCCCTCACTTTGGCCCAATGAGGGTGTGGGGTGGTGACAGGTGTCTTGGTGGGACTAAGCACAAGGTTTTTAAGGCTTGGATTTCAACATCTTAGATTCAAATGAGCCATCCAATGGTTAGCATGTAGGTAATTCACATTGTTGTTGTGAATCACACCATGCTAAGGAAAAATGCAATGTTCATTGTAGCAAAGATTTTTGTCACCTCTTGCACCTCTAGGGTTTTGCACCTAAAAGGAGAGAGACAAAGATCAACACTTCATTCAAGAACAAACCCTTAAGTTTTCAATGCAAAATGATATTGTTCCTAAGGCTAGAATTTGATAAAGAAGATAAACTATTGATGCAAAACTAAGGAAACACAAGATGCTTGAAAAGACACTATGATATGCAAGAAGACCGAAAAAGATGAATAGAAATACAAATAAAACAGAACAAGGAAGAAAAATAGAAAGTGTGCACCTGGAAATGTTTTGAGGACTAGAATGAGGACTAGAAATGTTGGACATGATCCTAAAATTTTGACCTATTGGGACACTTATGCCATTCTGGGTGACTTAGTCCCATATCTAGAAAACTATTCCAGAGCCCATTTCAGCCAAATGGGTATTTGAATCTACAAAAATTTCTAAAAAACATGTATAGTGGGACTAAGTTTCCATTTATGGTGACTTAGTCCACTTTGGATTTTCTAAAAACCTGAAAGTGAAAACGGAAGCTCTCGATCTACACTATTTGTTCCTCCAGGTGTCTGGATCTAAAAATGTCAAATTCAGGCCAGAAAGTGACTTTCTGTGTATATTTTGACCTTTCCAAAAGGGAGATTACTTCAACAAGTTTGAAACCTATTCTTCAATCATGTCCAATCCATCCAAGCACCTAAATCTACAATCACACAAAAGAAGAGGGAAAATGTTGATTGTTAAGGATTCAGGGTTTGTCTTGGTCAAACCCCATTTAGGTAATTAAACCAAAATGATGAAATAAAATGATGAACTATGAAACATGAAACAATGTAATTAGAAACTTTCCATGATGATGGATCTTTGAATTACTGCAACAATGGATGAAGAATCTTGCTCTTGAATGCCTTAGAATTGAGTTTTGAATGCTATCTTGAATGCTTGATTCTTGCTTTCTTGACTTGACAATATGGATTAATGATGAATGAATAATGAATGAAATTTTATGAATTAGGGTTTAAAGGTCTCCTTTTTATAGAGGAGAGTTAAGTGAATGGCTAGAATAAGGATCATGATCAAGGGCCAAGATTAAATTAGAAAATAATTTAATCAAGGGTGGAGGTTAATTGAGAGAAGAAATACATGGATAGATAAAGACTTGAGGTGGAAGATAAGATTGGCACAAAAAAAGAGGTGGTAAGAGAAAATTATTTAATAAAAATTATTTAATTTAGGTGGCCAACATAGGAGAAATAAATAAAATATTGATTTCATTTATTTAAAAAGAAAGGTGAGAACAAATAATTAGATAATTAAATAATTAAAAATAATCATTTAATTATAGAGGAAAGGTGGAGTGTTAAACATTACATAATTAAAAACAATTATTTAATGGAGAGGGAAGCGATAATTAAATAATTAAAATAATTATTTAATTGGGGAGATAAAGAAAGGATAAATAATTAAATAAATATAACATTTATTTAATTATAGAAAGAAAAGGTTAATGAATAATTAAATAATTAAAATAATTATTTAATTATAGAAGAAGGAAAAAATAAATTTTGAATTAAAATAACATTTAATTCAAAAGTGGGAGGGGAAAGGACCATTAGACTTAAACGTTTAATAAAAGTCAAGAAAAGTGTGAAATTCATTTACAATTCTTTGCAAGACCTTTATAAGACATGCATTTTATTCAATTTGCAAGGGTCCAAGACCTAATGTGGATGTGTAAAACACCTCACAACACTAGCTCAATGTGATGTTATGTCCAATTTATCTTCAATTATTCCCAAATCAAGTAAGTTTCCTTTTTTCTACACTAAATTTAGCCCCATGAACTTGCTTCAAACTCACACTAAAGTAGACATTCAAGAACGTTCTAAGGGTACCAATGTGAATGGTCTAGGATAACAAAGATAAAGGAAGGGGGAAGCCCCCAGGATCCAAGATCCTAAGTCAAATTGACATAAGTGTGAAAGGACACACAAAAGGTGAATGACTTGTAGCAAAACAAGATACATGATCATGAAATGGAAATAACTAGAAGGAAGAAAGTACCAATGAAAAAATAAGAGGTGGATCAAGCTTCAACTGTTTGTCCAACATGATGTGGATTAGATCTAGGTTGTTTGTTCAAAAAATGCATACTCACACTGAGGCAACAAAACTCTTGGCAATCCACAGGGTGAGAGGTCGTAAAAGGTGAGAAACATATACTCATGGTTGGTATGCACTCACACACACAGAGGTGGCTATGGGGAAATTCATGCCTCTGAATGGGCTTCCCACTCAACCATACCAAAGTTATACCTCCTGATAACTTTAATAAGGTGCCATGATGAAAATGATTGTGAATGTCATGTTAAGATTTTGTTAAAGGGGATTTTTCTTTGTTCATGTAAGGTATTCTTCTTAGGGAACATTGTGCCTAAAGTCTCCAAGAGAGGACAAGTCAAGGTGTTAGATCATTTCCCATGGGATGCCTCATTATCATCATGCCATGTCATTAGATCGTACACTCTTGGAAAACATCAATCCCAATGACACCACCAAGAAGAGGACACATCACAAGGAAAAATAAAAATCATGCCATGAAATTTGCAAAAGGATGTCGTCTATGTATTCCCCCACTTTAAAGTAGTTGCTACACCATTAATGTGAACAATTTCTTTAAAGTAGCTAGTGATACATGCTAATATGAAAGAAGACATGAGATCCAACTTGGAAAGACTTATGCCAAGTCCTATGTTTATGAATTGAGCTACATCATGAATAAGTATGTCACATGTGAGTCAACTTAAGGCATGTCATCCACATCCCAAGCTTGCTCTTATATGTTCATGAAAGGTTAACGACTTGCCAAAAGAGACAACAATAAGTGACATACAAGGACAAGGCTATCTAACCCTTTTCCCCAACTTAGTGCAAGACAAAGGTGAGCGGAATAGGATGAAAGTACATATCAGTTAGAGGAATTAGGTGCTTCAACACAAGGAAGAGCACCACACTCCTTGAGATGTTGAATTTTTTTTTTAAAGTCTTAGATGAAAATAGAGGTAAGGGAGATAACCCTAGACCTTTCTTGAAACAATATGATATGTTAGTTAAATGTGTCATGTGTTCATTGCATCAATGTGTAGGAGGGAGATTGTATCTGATACCATAACAATAATTCAATTTAGATGAAGGGGGTTTATGCTTCTAAGAAGGATTGGTTTCTTCATGAGAACAAAATAATTTTTAATGTTATGTGTCATCTCCCCATGATGGATGGGACTTAGATAGCCCCCATCACTATCATAGGTTAATGTTGTTGATGTAGAAAAAAGTTGAGCATATAAAACACAAGGTTGTTTTGGTGATATTTCACACTCTCCCCTAAAGGAAGGTGTGGAACCCCAATCCCTAATAGAACTTGTGTCTGAAAATGAATCATTTGTATATGACTCCTTGGACCAGGAGGGTGAGATCTTGGAAACTTTATTGAAAGGAGGTGTAAAATATAACGACCCCCAATTATCATGAAAGAGTGTTATTGTAGGTGAATAATTAGTATCAACTTTTATAGGTTCAAGTTTTGATCTAGGAATTAAAGGATTAGGGGAGTTGGAAATGGTGTGATTAGTTGATTCATAGCTTTATTTATCTACTTCAACTGTGTATATCTTGTTATTGTACTCAAATTTCATTGTACAGTGAAGGGTAGATGGGACTCCATTCATAGCATGAATCCATGGTCTCCCTAGTAGAAGATTCTATGGAAGGGGTCCTTGCATGATATGTATAGAATTAGGCAACACTACAGGTCCGACCTCAATAGGTAATGTGATCATCCTTAGTGGTTACCTATTAACATTATCAAAGCCATGAATATGAACATCAGTAAGTTGAATGAGATTTTTTTCCATGCCAAGTTTGTTTAGGAGGTCCATGCTACAAACATTAATTTCTACTCCATTGTTGATGAGAGTGTTTCTAACTAAGTTTTCATGAATGATGACCTTTATCATCAAGAGTTTATTCTTGTTTTGAATCTCAAGTGAGGGTAATTCATGATTAGGGAATGTGATTTTTGACTGGGTGACTTTCATGGGATGAGAGGAGCATTTTATATTATTCAATTTTATGTAAGATCAGATCTCATCCTGATTTATTTGTAATATTTCTTGAAATAGACACTTGTACATAGATGAGAGTTGAATAAGTTGCCATACAGATATATTAGCAGGAATATTTTTAAGGTCTTCAACACTAGGTACTCTATGTTGAGGAAAAGGTAATGGTGTGGGAGCGATGTGTGTTCCCCTATATGTTTGAGTCACTAAGTTACAACTTAGTTGTTGCAAAACATTGTCATGATTAGATTACATCATGGATTTCAAGACATCTCTTAGTTTTTTGTGTGATTCACTAATGGGAGGTTACTTAGGAAGCTCACTAATTAAAGGAGATCCCACTTGTGTCATCATAACCTCAAGAATATTGTCTTTATGTGCATGAATTGTTAGTGAAGGGGATTATAATGTCACTTATTATCTTCACCTAGGGAAGGTTTAGAGTTTGAAGGATATGTGACAATGTTCACATTTTCTTGCACCATGATGTTCTCCATAGGAGGAGAGTTTCTAGGAGAACTAAAAGCCAAATGTTCTTAATAGTCAAAGGTTTGTAAAAGGACTTCATCACAAGTATGGGAATGATCAATGGTTGAATTTTCTTGCGCAATAAGGGTTTCTCTAGGGGAAGGGGGACAAATAAGATACTCATGACCTTCATCAATTGTGTTTTTGAACATCAAAGTTTCTTCTTCACAACTAGGAGAGATACTAGGAGAAGAAAAAATGTCATTTTCATGATTACCTACAATTGTGTTGTCTTTTTTATCAATGTCTTTTCCACTAAGAGAGGTAAGAGGAGAGAAACTAATAGGATTCTCAAAACTCTCATTGATTGGTTCTTCTACCAAAATATCTTCATCACCAATAGGAGATATATTAGGAGAGGAACAAATAAGATCGTTAAGAATGTCCAAGGTTGTATTCTCTTTCACTAAAACACTCTCATAGGGAAGGGATGAGAAATTTTTCACAGCATGTCTAAATATGTAAGATACTAACATTGTTTGAACAAAAATGAAAAGTATGTGTAACCATTTCATGCAATGTTTCAACAATGTAAAAAATGTATATCCAAGTATGCAAAGCTTTAAGAATGCAAACAATGTATATACCAAAATAAAAAGAACTTTTAAATCAAACTTATGCAAAGATTTATGAATGTAAACATTGTATATGCAAAAGTGAAAAGTAATTTTATCCATGTTATGCAAAACTTAAGAAATGTGAGCATTTGGAGATCTAATGATGCTTGTAATTGCAACATTTTCAAAAATGACTACCCTAAATTGATGTTTTTGACCTAGATGCATAAAAAAAATGTTCCTAAAACTTTCCAAACTTATAGTATATGATACTAGGAGGCTTAGGAAGCATATAAATGAGGTTTTTGACACTGTAATAGATAGTGAAAACTCTAGACTGGGACTAAGTCGCCCAAAATGGCGAATGAGTACCAGTTAGGGTTTTTTTGCAAAATTTTCAAAAAAATTCAATTGGTTTTGATGATTTTTAGTATGTATGACTTGAATACTAAAGGAAAATGTAGTTTTTAGATGTTTTTCAATGATTAAAAATATAAAAATGCAAACTATATGCACTTTCACTAATGCAATATTTGAAAACCTTAGAATATAAATTAACTAATGCAAAATGCAATAAACTGTGAATGTAAGCTAATTATAGGATGATGGTGGACTCCAAATTAGAAAAGAAGGTATTTGAAAATTAGTTTCTCCAAAATGTAGCAAATATTTGTCACCTCTTGCACCTCTAGGGTTTCGCACCTAAAAGGAGAGAGACAATGATCAACACTTCATTCAAGAACAAACTCTTGAGATTTCAATGCAAAAGTAGATTGAAATTTGTCAAAGGATATTGTTCCTAAGGCTGGAAGTTAATAAAGAAGATTAAATATTGATGCAAAACTAAGGAAATGCATGATGTTTAAAAACATGTTGTGATATGTAAGAAGACCTAAAAATATGAATAGAAATGAAAATAAAACATAACAGGAAAGAAAAATAGAAAGTGTGCACCTATAAATCTATTGAATATTGGAATGGGGACTTGAAATGTTGTTGATCTTGAAATTTTGACACACTGGGACACTTACGCCATTTTGGGCAACTTAGTCCTAGATCTATAAAACTGTTCTAAAGCCCATTTTAGCCAAATGGGTATCTGAATCTACAAAAAAAATTGAAAAAAATGTATAGTAGGACTAAGTCACCATTGATGGAAACTTAGTCCACTTTGGCTTTTCTAAAAACCTGAAAGTGGAAACGAAAGCTCTGAGTCTGCACTTTTTGTTCCTATAGGTGTCTTGTTCTAAAACTGCCAAATTCAAGCCTAAAAGTGACTTTTGTGTAGATTTTGACCTTTCCAAAAGGGAGATTACTTCAACAAGTTTGAAACCTATTATTCAATCATGTCCAAGTCATCCAAGCACCTAAATCTGCAATCACACAAAGGAAGAGAGAGAAAATGTTGATTGTTAGGGATTGGGGGTTTGCCTTGGTCAAACCCCATTTAGGTAATTAAACCAAAATGATGAAATAAAATGACAAAACATGAAACATGAAACAATGTAATTAGAAACTTTCCATGATGATGGATCTTTGAATTGTTACAACAGTGGATGAAGAATCTTGCTCTTGAATGCCTTAGAATTGAGTTTTGAATGCTTGATTCTTGCTTGCTTGACTTGAGAATATGGATGAATGATGAATGAATAATGAATGAATTATGAATTAGGTTTTAAAGGTCCCCTTTTTATAGAGGAGAGTTAAGTGAATGGCTAGAATAAGGATCACGATCAAGGGACAAGATTAAATTAGAAAATAATTTAATCAAGGGTGGAGGTTAATTGAGAGAAGAAATACATGGATAGATAAAGACTTGAGGTGGAAGATAAGATTGGCATAGAAAAAGAGGTGGTAAGAGATAAGTAAATAATAAAAATTATTTAATTGAGGTGGCCAACATAGGAGAAATAAATAAAATATTGATTTTATTTATTTAAAAAGAAAGGTGAGAACAAATAATTAGATAATTAAATAATTAAAAATAATTATTTAATGGAGAGGGAAGCGATGATTAAATAATTAAAATAATTATTTAATTGGGGAGATAAAGAAAGAAAAATAATTAAATAAATATAACATTTATTTAATTATAGAGAGAAAAGGCTAATGAATATTAAATAATTAAAATAATTATTTAATTATAGAAGAAGGAAACACTAACTTTTGAATTAAAATAACATTTAATCCAAAAGTGGGGGGAAAGGACCATTAGACTTGAATGCTTAATAAAAGTCAAGAAAAGTGTGAAAGTCATTTACAATTCTTTACAACACCTTTACAAGACATGCATTTTATTCAATTTGTAAGGGTCCAAGACCTAATGTGGATGTGTAAAACACCTCAAAACACTAGATCAAGGTGATGTTAAGTTTAATTTATCATCAATTATTCCCAAATCAAGCAAGTTGTCTTTTTTCTACACTACGGTCACATAGGTTGTGATGATTTTTTAAACAGTTCAAATTTGGAGATGATGATCAGATGGCTATCACAGAAAAACCTTTACATTGCATTTGTGTTTCATGAGTGCTAGGGCCTTTCTACAATATGTGATGGTAGTGTATGGGGATGTCAGCAAGTCCAAGTGTCAAGTTATGGTTGCATCACATGTGTTCTTCACATCACAAATTGTGTTGTCACCAGCCAAGGTGTAGGGGAGATATGTGATGAAGACAAATCAATGGTTGAGAGAAAGTGAAAGAAATCTAATGTTCAACACATCATTGCTTCTCATCACTATTGTGAAGCAAAAGAGGGTAGGAAATTTGTGATGTGCAATGAGAGATGAGAGAAGTGATATAGACATGGTGGGTCCCCTCTTCATAGGAGTGATGGAGCTATAGGTTGGACATGTTCTCTCTGAGACAGATGGAAAAATATGATTGCATCATGAGGTTTCTTAATATTGCAAATTGTATCATTTGTACGTGCATGAAATTACACTAGGAAAAGTAAACGGGATGGCAATCTAGTAGCTGAGATCAAGATATATTGATTAAAAAGTGATTGTAGTTCTACTTCACATCACAAAAAATAGAGTTCGATGCCCTAGATGAAGTTGTGATGGTCTTATGTTATTCAATGGAGATTAGTGGTTGAGTTTTAAAAGAGACATAATCGATGGCTACATTTTAAACTTCAATGTGGGGGTTAATCCTGGGTACACATCCAGGATTCGATAGTCATAATTGAAATGCCAATAGCTAGACACATTGATTTTTCATGGGTCAAGCCTAGAGTAATGGCAGATCTATTTTTCAACAACCATGTCAATCTGGATCAATTTTCCTTGTTGTAGAGTTTGTGTTGCCCAATATTTCATGCCATATTAAATAATAGGGTGGCACCCATGCCTCTTTATGTCTGAGAAAACATTCCCTTCTATGCAGATTAGATTTTATGGGGATTTCATAGACTTACCCCTACTCTACACTCACAGATCATTCAATGCAAAGGTATTTTGTATGTGTCATAACATCTAGGAGTCATCCTGCAACATGATCTTCATGATTTGGTCACTATGACTTGTTTTGTGGGGTGACCTCCTTGTTTGCTAACCCTAGGCAAGGTTAGGGTTTTCAATTAGGCCAATCTCAATTATGCCTAAACTATAAAGGCAATCATGTATCTTTTTTAATGGTTCTTCCATGGATTTTCTTTGGTAGACTTATGCTATTTTAGCATTTTCTACAACTATAAAATTGTCTTATGCCTTTATGTTAATAAAATTACTACTTTCATCTTATCTCCATTCTTATATTATGTGTACCATCTGATACCTCTTTGCATGCATGAGTTTTTCATCATTTTTATAGGTTATATGATTGTGATAATCTTTTTTGGGTGTCAATTATGGATAATCCTCATCCCTTTTGAGATCTTTCAAACCCTAGCCTCGATGTTTCCCTCATAAAATTGGTAAAATAGAGATTTTTGTGATCTTTCTAGTGACTTTATTGATTCTTTGTGTAATCAAAAGTAGGAAGAAACACTATAAATTTAGTGCATCACATTTCCTTCCCATTTTTTATACATTTTATCCTTCTCCCTTTTCCCCTACAAGTCATTAGTTTAGGTTTTATTGAGGTTGGGTTGGACCAGTCCTCTTTTGCACCTAGTTTAGAAAGGAAGTCAACCTTCTCCAGAGATTTAACCTCACTTGCAAGGTCCCACACTTTGAGGTTGTTTCCATTGTATCATTGGAAGTTGAACTCCTTGTTTAGTAGGGAACATTTCATGTGACAACAATGCCCTTGTAGCTACCTCATTCCATTAGAAGGAATCTTTCTTCAATAAATTTTGAGAGGCAATGCTATACTTCCATAATTATTTACAAATTGATGATAATAAAATTTAATCCCTAATAAACTCTATAGGTTCTTGAGAATCCTAAGTATTTTTACCTCTAAAATAGCCTTGATATTATTAGCATCCACCTTGACTCTCTCATGAGACACAATATGACCTAGGTACTCCAATTATTTGAATCAAAACACACACTTGGATGTCTTAGCATAAAACTTATGCTATTCAAGAATGTCAAAAATGTGTTTTACATGATACATATGTTCCTTGATGCAGAGCGGGGAGGAAAACATCCAACATGTTGGATGCAAGGAACACTGAGAGGGGGGATCAATAAATTTTCATGAAAAATCCCCCCTAGGGTTATTGACCTACTATCAATTGCTACAGGAGCTACCAGATAAGGCTTCTAGTATAGATTTATTTCCTTTATCTATTTCACTTTTCTTCACCCATGTATTCTTCATCTAATCTTTTATTTCTTCCATTGAAGCTTTTGATTTACCTTTATTGTCTTTCTATGAATTTATTCCTTGATACTCTTTTGTTCATGTTTATGTTCTGGCAGAACTTTGTAATGTAACCAAGATTGTTACAATTGAAACATATCAAACCTTTCTTCCTATACCATCCATTCCCCTAATTTCCTCCTCACCTGCATTGATTAGCAACATGTCAAAATCTTCCACAAGTATAGCATTTAATGTTATTAGTACTGACAGTCATAATTCTTCATTCTAAAGCCTTATGACCAAACTTCTTGCATTTGAAGCATTGACCAAAGAATGATGGCTCACTAGGGTTTATCTTTCTTCTACACTGAGAAGCCATATGTCCAAATTTATTACAAATAAAGCAATATCCATTAAATATTTGAGCATCAAGTTGCCTTACTAGATGTCTTCTTCCTTTCATAATTCTTCTATTCAGATCCAAAACATTCTCCCTTCTCATATCCAAGACCTCGCTTACCATTTATATCCTTCTGACTTTTGGTTATTTCTTCAAGCTTTGTATAACTTATCCTAAACTTTTCTTTGAATTCATTTGCAGTAGCAAGCTCATTTCCAAGAATGACTATCTATCTCTCAAGCTCTTGTTCAATTTTTTTGGATTGTTGTAGTTCAATCTCCAACTAGATAAATCTACTATTAATTCTACTGCATTCATTAGAATTTTCTCTCAGGGATTGGTCCAGATTCTCCCCATTCTTCTTTCTTTGCTCAATATTTTTAGTAAACTTCATTGCCACAGATTCCATTTCAAGTCTTAGAGTTGTATTTTCCTTGGCTAGCTTTTCACATTCTACTGTAATTTCTTTTAGAGTTTGATTTAAATGGACATCATCTGATCAAAAAATTTGTTTCTCTTTTCCCTTGAGTCATTTATCTTTTCCTTCAATGATTGAATGAATTTTTCAGCATCTACAAGATTTTCCCTAAGTTCCATGACCTCTACCTTAGATTGATCAAGATCATCAAGTGCCACCATCAGCTATTGTTGAAGAACACCAGCATCCATTGTAATTCAAGATTCACCTCAAGCTGCTAAGCTTCAGAAGAGGAACATACTATGGTACCAATTTTTGGGTGTAAGGAACACTGAGAAGGGGGCTGAATCATTGTTCAATAATTTTGATTTACAAATCAAATCTAAAAACAATCAACAACAATAATAGAGCTTTATATAACATTAGTGGCACATAACAAATGAAAAAATGTAGTCACATCAATAATCACCATTACACTAGATATTTTTATATGGAAACCCTGTTAGGGGAAAAACCATGGTGGAGATTAATCCACAAAGTTTACTCTGTTAAAATTAAAATAAAAGAGGGGAATGCACTTGCATTCAAGTGCACTACCTAGAGCTCACTGCTCAAAGAAAGAGGCTCACTGCCATACAATTATAATATAGATTACAACAAAATGTGAACTGAGAATATAGCATCTACAAATGCTTGGATTTAGTTCCATTGAAGCACACAATATGACTTTGGGCCTTCTGCTCAAATTTGTTCTACTTTGCTCTATTCTCCAGCTGAAAAACCCTTCAGTAGTACAATTGATATTTGATCAATCAACTGATCTACTCTTTTCACACACATATACATCTTCTCTTCACACCACACATACCACACATATACAAAGTGAATTTCTGATCTTCCTTATATATCTACTAACCCAAAAATTCAATACATGTCGTCCTTTCAACAAAATATAATTTTTTTGCATATATCGGCCATGTCGGCCTTAAATCTTTAATTAGAAATGAAGCTTACCTTCATAAGTTAGCTAGACTTATAGAAGGGACCCACACCATGGTTCTAAACATAAGAGATAGAAAAATAATTATTCCACATACATCTGCGATCCACCACATCAAGTATGTCGGCCACAATGAAAAATAGATCATAAAACATGCCACCAAACCTCTTAACTTGAGCTACGATTAATACAACACCACAAAACTTCTTTAGTAGAATAGTGTACGAGCTAAGAAAACTTCCTTGGAGATCCACACTTCAAAATAGTGATCCAGTGAAATAGTTGGATCAACATACCAACTAGATCTCCTATTCTTTACTTTCTATTTTGATAGAATACAAAGACTTAGATTCTATACCGGTATAAGCGCAACTGATACTGCGGATCAAACTATAGACTCAAGTTGCCATCAATGACAACACAAGTAGCCAAATTCAACCTCATCAAAGCCATATTCTAACACAATAATCATAATTCAAAGTGATTCAAAAAAAAATTCAGTCCTTGAAACCCTACGAAGCTGCCATCAAAACAAAATGGATATGGAGATCAAATAACCCATACGAGTTGCCATCAAAACAACATGGATATGGAGATCAAAGTGTATGCACACTCTAATCAAATTATTATGCAAGAACCCCCCTAATGGAACTTTATCTCAATTAATTTATTACAATAACCCAACAATTGTAAAATGAGAGCAAACTAAACATACATAAACAAAAAATAACATGATTTGGTACTAAAATGAAGTACAAATATTCAAGTTTCACCTTTCCAACTACCAAAACATCCAAGTAATCTCCAAAAACACCCATCAGAACAAATCTGGAATAATGATAAACTTGGGACAGATACAAAAAAAAAGTGCATGGACAACAAGATAGAGCTCCTCAATACCTTTCCAACGCCGCAAAGAAGACAAAAATCAAAGATCGTGGTAAAAAGTTATGAGCTCAGAAGCCCAAAATGAAAATTTGAATTCAAACATAAAAAATAGTAGATAAACAGCAAAATACTAAAAAATAACCTACACCACTAGAAAATTCTTGGAACCAGCTTTCCGGCGATATCTCGTTTGCCTGATTTTGATACCGTATGCCCATGTTATGACCAAAAGAAAAAAAAAATCTCCTTTAGGGAAAATCAAGGCTAGGAGGGGAAAAGAGGGTCGTATAGATGATGATGTCATGTTGACATTAGCACTTCATGGGAAAAAATTTGACAGCCATCTGGCTGTTGGGGCAAAAAAATGCCCCCCTACCGAAAAAAATTTGACGACGACCAGAATATGCTAGTTGTCAAAATATTCGGCTAGAATATTTTGAGGGTTGGTGGAATATTCCACTGCTGGGCACAGCCCCTGGTCCTCCATATGACTGAGGCTGGCTAGAGGGGCCCAGCGGGTGGTGACTCAACAGGCGCCGCCATCGACAGTGGCGGGATGGTGGCCGCTTGGTGGCCACCAAGTGGCAGAGCTGATTTACACTAGGCACGGTGGCATGCAAACCAAGAAACATATTTTTTAATCTTTCTCAATTTTTGAGCCTTGTAACGCATGCTGGGGAGGCCATACGACTCCCCAAGCAAAAAAAAATTGCCTCTCGGATCAACTACACCAAAATCAATGAAACAAAGGGCATTTTTAGGGTTTTTGGCCGCTGCGAATGCGATGGTGACCTCTGTTTGTGCCCAAAATGCTCTAAAAATTTGGCTACCCCCAAATCTTGCAGAAAATCTCCAAGCTTGAAACCCTCACAAATCTAGGAAACAATAACCAAAATCTACAAAATAAAAGCCAATCTTGACTTTTTCCAGCCCTCTGAATCCAATGGTGAAGCCCAATCTGATCCAAAATGCCTCATGATGAACTCAAGGAATGATACCCTTGAGGAATCCTGAATGAGCTCTATAATGATTTTCTCAAAAATTTGAGAAGGGGCTACAAATCAAGGCTCTAATACCATGTTAGAAACCAAGATTAGATTTGCAAATTAGAATATCCTTCCACAAAAGAGAAAAATAGAAAAAGCAGAGAGGTTGAAAAAAGATGTACAACATAATATTATTCAAGAATTGATAATTACAAGATAATGATTTGCTTTATAAAAACAAAGATGCATAACCCTAATCTTATCTTGAGCAACAAGATAGCTCAATAAGATAAAGATAAGAACCTATAACTTAGGAATTAAATAAAGCCTAAGTAAACTTATGCAAAGTGTAATTAAATATTAATTACACCAACATTTCAGATACCCATTAAGGCATACCTTAACATATCTCCTTTGTGTGTATGGTTGTTTTGGAACATCAACCTCTAAAAAGGACTAGTACGTTGAATAGGGGCCTCCAATTAGCCCTCTTTTCCAAATCATCGTCAACTTAAACTCTCTCCCAACCCCAAAACTCCATGGTAGGACCCTTACTAGGCTATAAACACTCAAAATCCACAACTTTTATCAAGAGGAGGGCCTATAAAATCACCAAACCATAAAACCCTTATTTTGACTAGTTACAAGGGAGTTTATTGAAAATAGGGTCTCCCAATCTTCTCTCTACAAAATAACACCACAAAAATCTCACATTAGGCCCGCACATGCTCAATCAACCTTCACAAATCACTTCCCCAAGATTTTTCAACCATTCCTAGCCTTTAACCACCAAACTAGGCCAAAATTTAATGAAATGACAACTAGGGAATCATTCCAATTTCTCCAAACGCCTTCCTTGCTAATAAAACCTATCCTAACATCCTATTGTACCATAGTGCACCCATTCCGCCAAGTTACAAGAAAATCCAACAGTGGAATGGGTGTTTAATTCATCTTAAATGCCTTTAAACCCTCAAATAGGGTATTCCTAGACCGCTTCCAGAAAATTACCAATAAATTCCTTCAAACTCTATGAAAATTCTTCAAAAAAAAAAAAATGAAGCTACTTCATGTGTCCAATTACAATTTTCTTGGGATCAAGAACCAACTGTACGGGGTTGTACAATGGCCTAGAGAAAAAAATTTCAAGAAATACACAAAAATAGGGAATTTTATTGTTTCAACTTCACAAACAAATCTCCAAACCTGTCTTGAGCCTTTCAAGGGAATTTTAAACTTTACACAGCCAAAAATAGCCAACAAACTGACTCAACTACTATTTGAAACCAAAATGACTGTTGGACTTCTTCTATTTTGCATTTTTGCACTTTTACATATAACAACTTTTGACAATATTGCAAAATATGACCATATGAACTAAAATGACTCCAATTACCTTGTAAATGGTCTATTATGACCTTATTTGAATGACAAAAACACAAAACACCTAAAACTCTATCAAATTACCTTGCTCACAAAATTGGGCTTGGTACCCCTACACCATTCCTCCCAAGTTTTACTATATATTAGAATATTATCAAAAACTACTTTTTTATATAAAAATGGCTTAAAGATAGAGTTTGTCAAACTTTGAAATGTTGATGGTCCTTTGTGAGACCAAAAGGTATTACCAAAAATTCATAGTGACCCTCATGAATTTGAAAATACATCTTATGTATATCCTCATCTCTAATTTTTATTTAATGATAACTAGAATTAAGATCAAGTTTTATAAAATACACAACATCATTAAGATCATGTACCAAATCATGAATTATTAGAATAGGAAACTTATCTTTTATTGTGTACTTGTTGATCTCTCTATAATCAAGACACACCCTCCACATTTCATCCTTCTTGTGCACCATTACCACAGGAGAGGATTTAGCACTCTAACTATCCCTAACAATACCTACCTCTAGCATCCTATGAACTATCTTTTCAATCTCACTTTTATGTACATATAGATACTTGTAGTGCTTGATTTTGAGTGGTTGGATCCTTGGTACTAGTTGAATCCCATGATCATGGTCTCTTTTAGGAGGCAATCCTTTTGACATCTCTGCAAAAACTACTAAGTTCTTATCTATAACTACAACTTGTAGATTTAGTGTTGTAGATGTTGGAGTTGATTGTTGAACCCCATAGATCCAAAAAATTATCTACAATAAAAACACCAATCACAATAGAAAGATAAAGTAATATAATTTGATATTCACCCTAAGATTTCTATTGATATAATAATATCCTAAATAATTACAATTACAATCATGAATTCTTATGAAAAGGGGGGAAAAAGCAAATATAGATGAGAATTGAATTAATTAGATCATGATATGTGTCTTCATCCTATACTATGAGACAAAAAATCACATGAATTGATAATAAAAAAACACTTCCTAATTTTAGCTTAAGTGCAATAAGGTAAAAAAGGGACCTAATAATTAATTAATGGTTAATTTTTTATTTTTTATTTTTTAGACTGCAAGAATCAGGTAGCACGACCCCCTATAAACTGCAGTGCACCTGGTAAACTTTTTAACGTGACCGACGGCACTGGCGTGACACGCCCTCTGGTACCACGGGACGGGAGAGACTAGAACTCGTGACCAACCGAGCCGCAACAGAATTACTTAGCCAACCGAGCTAGGGCCCCCGCCCTTAATTAATGGTTAATTAATTATTAGGTGATTTTCCTATTTTAATCTAACACCCCCATTAAGTACAACTTAGTGAGAAGCTAAATACCTAATGATGAATACAAGAATAGATGTATGAATGGGTCTCAGCTACAAGGCTTAATGAGGTACCCATGTACAAAAAAATAAATCTCTCATAATCAAATACAAGGAGAAAACTCCATGGGAAAAATTCCTCACCAAAAGAAGAAAAAATAAATAAAAGAATATGACAAAATAATCTAGCACTTAGCATGTCCCTCCAAGTATGACTTCAATCAAATTAGTATAATGAAGGCACCCACATAAGAGAGAAAATAAGAGATGATGAATCTCTTGATAAGGAAGTAGCTAATGTGCCAAAATTGAATTCTCAAAGAAGAATGTTGAAGATGATCCAAAATCAACAAACAATGTTTCTCCCCTTAGAAAGAAACAAATACAATGGAAAATATAGAATAAAATACATCAAGAGATATGGAATAAAATGTCTCATGATGTGTGCCTCAAACAATTGCTCAAGTGTTTACATGTCTCAATCAAAGATGCCATATCAAATAAAGAAAATCTAAAAAGCTATGAAGAAATCTATAGAATAACCTCCAAAGGAAATGAAAATTTGATAACATGTGTGTTATAGCTATCATCAAAGAGGAATTGAATATCATTGATCATGTCCCTAATATTTATAGTGTGAATCAACAAATATAACTATAATATCTAGAAAAAACATCCCACAAATTTGAAACAAAAAGACAAACAACATCTTGTTGAACTAAACATATTTCTCAATATGTAGAAGGTATATAAGGTAGGGGGAAGCCAAAAATAAGTCTCATGAACCAAGGTGAATGTAAGTACACATAGTTTCAAGTGACAAAATTTCTCAAATATTTGGTCATTCTAGATGCATGAGAGTGTAAACTAGCCAATGGTACCTCAAGATCATCTAGAGAAAAATATGAGAAGGTATACAATTGAGATTCATGATCAAACATCCCAACTTCAATAATCTCTCTACTCTACAAGTCTCTAATAAGTCATAAATAAAGTTTTAACTCAACACTCTTCTCTACCCCACTGTGTGTAATCTGGTAGATGGAAAGTAGATTGTTGGATAGTGAAGGATCACAAAATACATCATGAAATTTGCAATCATCAATATCAAAAAATCCTTTCCCACAAATACTCATATAATTGTTTTTCCCCATTAGTATTTGTGGTGAAGTGAAAGAATCAAATGAAGAGAAAATATCCTAAGATGAATCCATGTGATGTGAGGCTCTTGAATAAATAATTCATCATCTTGATTGAATATTAGTGTGTTTAAAGAGTGCATGGACTTTCATCTTGCATTCTCTACTTTCCATGCTAGCTAACCTTGATTGTCTAGGTGATGATGGTGAAGAAGAGGATGCACCAAATAAAATAGATGAAGGAAACTAAATATTATTCTTTTGTAGAAGGTGTTTTGGGTCATCATGTTAGACACATAGGACAAATAAGAGGGGGGGTTTAATCAGTTGTTCAACCCATCATTAATCTTGAAACCCTTATTAAGAATTAGCATAAATGTAAATGAACAAAACATTAATACATCAACAACCATACACAATAGAACACCAGATTTCACATAGAAAACCCTAATCAAGGAAAACCCACAATGAGGTTCAACTCACATATATAACTAGAAACACTAAAATTACAAAAGTATCACTGTCAAAAGGGCTCACTGGCCAAAGTACTCACTGTCCACAAGAAAGAAAGGCTCACTTCCAAAGGCTCACTACTCAAGAAGATCACTTCTTCTAGAATATAAGAGATTACAAATAAATTGTTACAAGGATTACCTTAGAGAAATAGGAGAAACCACCAAAAGCATTTGCAACCTTTGGCTCACTGCCTCCAGCAACTTTAGGCACACTGAAATGTAGACACCCTCTTCTCACTTCTTTTGTTAGTCTTAGGCATTCATGCTCGCACTTAGATCTCAAAACTTGATCACACCTACATCCTTTTGGACCACTCTTCACATCACATGCTTCTCCAATAATTGAACTTTCATATATACTTTCTGCAACCATGAATAACCTTCTCCAAGATGGCTTCAATGAAATGTATACACCTCAAACGTGCAACCACCAAATAGGTTGGCACCAAACACTTTTGCAGTGGAAAGAAGTGAAGGTGGAACACACCAAGGGTTCACCAAGACCCAAATATATACTAACATTCTACATGAAGCTTCCATAATCCAAAAATCACATCCATAAATAGTGCTAACACACCAGGTTAGCCAAAAGGGTATTAACACTACTAAGCAAACAAATTCACACTTCACCAAGTCTAAAAAACATCATGTGGACCATATATCAACATAACACAACATCCTATAATATTCCAACACCAACTAAATATTCAAACACACTAGCACAAACACATTCAATTGAGAATAATATCATCATGGGCAAATAGTCAAACTACCACTAAGACACAACACATGATCCAAGCTTGCAGAAAAGCTGAGCACAAAACTATCTAAGGGATGATAAATACAAGCATCATTAGCACATTGCCACATCTGGAAGACAAGAAAATTTAGTGTAGAGAAATGTGGAGCAATTCCATTTCTCTTAGACAACCCTTTTCACAAGCCAGAGATAGTCCAACACACTATCAAACACATCTTCCATTGTCGCACAATCCACAACCTAAAACTATAGATATACCACCTTCAAAGACCATTGATCATCATATCCAAACTGCATAGGCACATCTTTAAGAATGAAGAAATGTGGAGCACAATATAGAATACATCCCTGACAACTTGTACACTCTTTATACAAATTTTCTCAAAAGAACTTGGAAACCAAGTGACCCTGTTGCATCTATAACACCTACTCAACACCACAAACACCTTACCATTACCATACTAGAAGTTGAAAACAATCACAACACTAATGATAACATAGTGCAAGAATCTCCCCCTTTTTCATTGATGGAAACACTTGTTGAAAAACCATCAATAGAAAAAGAAACTCTGCATCACCAACACTCAAGAAGCTCTCCTCCTTACTTGGAAATTTCTTACATTTCAGAATTTTTTCTCTCTCCCCATTTCTTAAGTTTTCAAGCTTCTTTCTCCCACCCTTTTATATCAATGAAAAATGGAAACACCTACATACTTATCTTCTCTCTCACTTTTAGGCACAAGATATGCTCCCCCTAACTACATCAACCAAAGATGCCACTACCTACTCCCCCTAAGAGGTAGCCTTCAGCATTCTATGACTAGGAATGCTTCTTGATTTTCTCCCTTGGATAGATACACCAAAGTTCTTATGCATCTAGTTGAAAGGAGGTGAAATAACCCCTAGCTTATTTCTAAGATACTCAAATGTATCTTTTGGAATATCCTTTATCAAAATATATTCTATTTGACCTTTTGAAGTCACATACTCCAACTTTACTTCATTCTCAACAAATTTCTCTTAGAAAGTGATATTGGATAGACATATTCTTTGTTATTGAATGTATTGCAATATTTTTTGAAATTTTGATAGCACTTGTATTATCACACAAGATAGATATAGGTTCATCATATGATACTCTAATATATTTCAATGTCTACTTCATGCACAACACCTATGTGTAGCAAGATGTTGCATTAATATATTTTTCCTTTGTAATAGATAATGACACTAAATCCTACTTCTTACTAAGCGAATAAACTAGTTTATTTTTGAGGAATAAAGCACCTTAAATTTTAATTATTATTTCATCTGCACAACCTACCCAATCTACATCTATATAAGCACTCAAAGAGAAGTTAGCATCCTTAGAATACCATAGACCATATTCTAGAGTGCTCTTCAAATATCTAAATATCCTTTTGGTTGTTTCCACATGTTATTCTCTAGGATCTTCTTGAAATCTTTCCACAAGACATACTACATCCATAATATTAGGTCTAGTTGCATTTAGGTATAGTAATCCTCCAATCATGTGGATCTATACTTGGTATGATTTGTCTTAGGATTAATTGCATGAAGTTTTCACAGTCCATAATCAATAAGTGCATTATATTTCTAGATTGCAATTGTGTATAATGTTATTTGCATCAACGTTTCGGATCATACTCCATGATCCATCATTAGGATGTTGAGCATAGAGAATAAGAGTGAAAAATTCATCCTAATGATGGATCGTGGAGTATGATATGAAACGTTGATGCAAAAAATATTATACATAGTTGCAATCTAGAAATATTATGTACTTATTGTATTAGGATATTCATCATTTTTTCTCAATTTACAACCAGTAACCATGGGAGTACATATTTGTTTAGAGTCCTCCATTCCAAACTTCTTTAACATTTCCTTAACATATTTTGGTTGTGTAATTTATAACCTTTTTCTAATTGACTAATTTATAGCCCAAGGAAGAAAGTCATCTCTCCAAACATTAATATTTCAATATCATTTTGCATCTCCTCTATAAAAAATTTACACATTTCCTCATTTCCTCCAAATAGTATGTCATCAACATATAAAACCACAATCAAAATTTAATCTCTCTCAACTTTGAAGTAAAGGTTGTTATCTACAATACCCTTTTTGAATCCCTGCTACAATAAGTACATGCCCAATCTTGCATGCCAGACTCTAGGAGCCTATTTGAGTTTATATAATGCCTTTTTCAATCTATAGACCATATCAGGATCTTTTGATAACTAAATATCTTCCAGTTGTTCAATATATACCTCTTCTTCTAAATCACCATTTAAGAATGCAGACTTTACATCCATCCAATATAATTTAAAGTCTATATGTGCTGAAAAATACAAAAACATCCTAATAGCCTTCAATCTTGCTAAAGGAGAAAAAGTCTCTTCAAAATCTATTCCTTCCACTCATGAGTAGTCTTTAAACACAAGCCTAACCTTTTTAATGATAACTTCTCCATTCTCATTCATTTTTTTGTTGAAAAAACCATTTAGTTATTATCACATTCTTGTTTGTTGGTCTTGGGACCTATTCCCATGTTTGGTTCTTCTCAATCTACCTCAATTCTTCTTCCATAGCTTTTATCCGTTCTCATCCCTGCATGCTTCAGTCACTGTTTTAGGTTTTATTTAGAATGTAAACAAAAGTTTACTTGTTCCTCTATCATAACAAATTTTCTTCTTGTCAATACACCTTTGTTTTTGTCTCCCATTATTTGATCCTCATAATGATTTTCTTGCACATACTTAGGAGTCTTAGGATTCTTTTCTAGAGCTTCTTCCTCTTCAACTGGCATCTCTTTTTCTTTCTCTTCTTCTTTACAAGGGGGGTTTATCATATTCATATCCTTCTATCAAAACTAAGCTCTGATGTGATTCTTCATCCACTTTGACACTTGCACTTTCAAATATCTTTTTTGGCCTTTTTGTAGAACCCATATGCCTTTCTCTTTGTATAATATCCAAGGAATATTCCTTCATCTAATCTTGCATAAAATTTTCCTAAGTTCTATTCATCTCTCATGATATAACATTTACTTAAAAACACTCTAAAATACTTGACAATAGGAGTTTTTCTATATCATAGCTCATAGGGGATCTTTAAATAGTTCACTCTTTCTTGTCATCTATTAAGAATGTAAACTGCAATATGAATTGCTTCTCTCTAGTAGACATTTGGTAGATTTTCTTCCTTCAACATGGTTCTTGCTACTTCTTGAACTATCATATTCTTCCTCTCCACAACCATATTCTATTGTGGAGTCCTAGGAGCTAATAAATGTATTTTATCCCTTGATCTTAAAAAAAACTATTAAACTCATTAGAGGTGAACTCGCCACCTCTGTTAGACCTTAAACACTTGATTTTCAAATCCATTTCATTCAAAACCATAGATCTAAATACTTTAAAATTATGTAGAGCTTCTTATTTTTCTTTGAGAAATGTCACACAATTCATTCTAGAGTAATCATATATTAACAACATAAAATACATGTCACCTTAAGAGCTTCTTGTTCTAGTAGCTCCACATAGGTCTATATGCACCAATTCCAAAGTCCCTGTGGTAGAGAATTCTTTATATTTGAACCTCTTCTTTGTCTATTTTCCAACTTGGCACTCTTTGCAAATTGCATTGATAGGCTTTGTAATTCTTGGCATGTCTCTCACAACATGAGTAGAGTTGATCTTCACTAGGCTATCAAAATTGATATAGCACATTCTTTTGTGTCATAGCCAACTTTCATTGATTTGTGACATAAAGCACTTACCACCAGCACCTTTGAGCTAATAAATGTCCCATTATGTCCTTATTCCTATAGCAACTAGAGTTCTAGAGCTTCATTTTCTAGTTTCATAGCCATCATCCTGAAACACCAGATTGTATCCTCTACTACATATTTTTCCTACACTAAGAAGATTATGTTGGAGACCCTTGACATAAAGAACATCATTTACCTTATGTTTTCCATCAAAACTATTTGAACCTTTTTGCACAGATCTTATTAGATGTGTCATCACAAAACTTAACAAGACCACAATCATACTTCTCAAGTTTAACAAAAATACTCTTATCACCTATCATATGATTTGAGCATATGTTATCAATTATCCAGCAGTTTCTCTCCTCTCTTGCATGAAAGGCAATCAACATAGTTCCTTAAATATTGTGACTAGTTTCTAGAGCAACTTCCTTCACACATCTTTTAGGGTTAGTATAACTAGTTCCAACATTCAAAATCATGAAATCACTTTCATCATCTAGATAATCTAATTCCTCATCATTAGATGTACTATTGTCTTATTTAACATAATAATTAATCTTGAAATAATTACCTTTATGATCTTTATGTTTGTCATTTGAAAATTTTCCTAAACATTTTGAAGGATAATGACCTATCTTTCCACAATTGAAACACTTGAAGGGTAACTTACCTCTATATTTTCCAATTCCCTTTTTCAATCTTCTTACAAAATTTTCTTCCACTTCATCAAGACCATTTAGATCAGAAAAAATATTCCTCTCTTTCTTGCTAACTTTAAAAGTAAGTTATTTCATTGAAGCATCGTGGTCAAACTCTCTTAATTCAAAATTAGTTAATGCACCAAAAAAATGATCTTTAGAATATTGATCCAAATTATGATCTTCCTCAATAGTAGAAACTTTAGCACTATAAGATTTAGGAAGGGTTCTCAATAAATTTTTGACAATTTCACTTTCCTCATGTTTTCCACCAAGACCATTGATGGCATTGACAATTTCATCCACCCTAAGCATGTAGCCTACAATATATTCATCTTTTGACATCCTTGGGGTTTCAAATTTGGCTTTGAAATTCTATATATTTGCTTGCTTGACCTTAAAATCTCCTTCATAAATGCTTTTCAACTTCTCCCATACCTCTTTAGCAATTCTATAGCTTATCACTTTCACAAGTTCTAAATCAAAAATCCCACTCAAGATATCATTTATCTCTTTGTCATTATTCTCATAATCCTTGATATCATCTTTACTTGTTGGAGGATTAGTAGGCATAGTATATCCATCTTCAACTAAATTCCATACTCCAAACCCTAATGAGACAAGAAAGGATTCCATCTTGGCTTTCCAGAAGGCATAATTTGTTCCATCAAACATAGGTACTTTGACACCATTCATGTGCATCATCTAGATCTACCTCAAGCAATTAATCTTCTTCCAAGGAACCCATGCTATGATACCAATTGTTAGACACATGGGGAAACTAAGAGGGGGGGTGAATCAGTTGTGCATTAAGACATTCAAACACTCTTTAATCTTCAAACCTTTATTAAGCATTAGCATAAATGTAAATAAATGATATATCAACACATCAACAACCATACACAATAGAACATTAGATTTTATGTGGAAAACCCTAAACATGGAAAAACCACAATGAGGATTAACTCACATATATGACTATCAACATTAATTACAAAAGGCTCACTATTGGAAGGGATCACTACCCAAAAGACTCACTATCCAAAAGAAAGAAAGGATCAATTCCTAGAAAGATCACTTCTTCTAGAATAGAAGATATTACAAATAAAATGTTACAAGGAGGTTCACTAACTCATTGCAACAGGAGAAACTACCACAACTATCCACAACCTTCAACTCACTACCTCAAGCAACTTTAGGCACACTAAAATGTAGACACCTTCTTCTTATTGTTTTTGGTAGTTTAGCTATTCATGCTCACACTCAGATCTCAACACACCTACATCTTTTCTCACCACTCCACATCACATGCTTCTCCAAAAATTGACCTTATATATAGACCTTTTGCAACCAAAAGTAACCTTCTCTAAGTTGACTTCAATGAAACATATGTACCTCAAACATACAACCACCAAATTGGTTGGCTCTAAACACTTCCATAGTGGAAAGAAGTGAAGGAAAACCACACCAAGGGCTAACTAGGACCCAAATCTACACTGAAATGCTGCACCAGGCTTCCACAATCCATGAAGCACATCCACAAATAGTGCTAGCATGCTAGGTTGTCCAAACCGACATTACCACTACTAAGAAACCAAATTCACACTTCATCAAGTCTGAGAACATATTGTGCACCATGTAGAAACATCAAAAAACATCCTAAAATATTCTAATTCCAACTTAATATTCAAACACACTAGTGAAAATACATACAATTGAGAATACTATCATCCCATGCAACCATCAAACTACAACTGAGACACAACACATGAACCAAGTGTGCAAAATAGCTTAACACCTAACCATCCAAGGGAAGATATATAAAATAATCATTAGCACATTCCCAAATATATAATAAAAGAAACTTCAATGTGGAGAAATGTCGAGCAATCCCATTTCTCACAGATAACCCTTTTTACAAGCTAGAGATAGTCCAGCACATTATCAAACACATCTTCTAATGCCACATGATCCAAAACCTGAAACTCTAGATATACCACCTTCAAAGACCTCTAATCACCATTTACAAACCACAAAAGCACATCTTCAAGCATGAAGAAATGCAAATCACAATACAAAATAAATCCCTAACACATTGTACACTCTTTATACAAATTTTCTAAAATTAATTTGGAAGCCAATTGATCTTGTTGCATCTGCAACACCTACTCAACACCACAAACACCTTCTTACCATGACCACACTAGAAGTTTACATCAATTATAATGCTAATAAAAACATAGTGCAACACATCAATCTATTTTGCATAACACTAATTCTCATCATGTCCCTACTTTTTGTTGGTGTAAATAGGTAATTTACCTAACTATTTAATTTGTGGGTTCTATTTACATGTTAAGTCCACTTAAGTCCTAGGCATATTTCTATAAGTATTAGTTGTTCAAATAAGATCTTATCCAATATTTGTTTGGGGTGAAAGGTCAAAGGCACGAACTATTTTTTATTAATATAGTAGAAATTCATTTAGGTTGCATCAGAAATATGCCAAAAACTACTACACCCTAACCATATACTTAGAATATTTGCACAATGCCAAGGTATTAGAATAGACATTAAAACTTAAGGTTGGATGTGTTGGAATCAAGCAACACTGAGAGGGGGAGTGAATCAGTGTTGTGCAATTTTTAACTTTATTAATATGATCATTAAAGTTTGATAACATTCAACCAAAATAAAAATGCATGCACATAACAAAAATAACCACAACACCATAACACAAGGATTTTTACGTGGAAACCCTGTTAGGGGAAAATCCACGGTGGAGATTAATCCACAATATTGTTCTGAGTATACTAAAAAAAAAAGATTACAAGATGAGAATGCACTTGCATTCAAGCACACTACCTAGAGCTCAATGCTCAAAAACTAAAAGTCTTATTCCCTTACAAATACTTCCAAAGAGTTTGAACTGATGAAGTAGCATCTACCAATGCCTAATTATAGTTCCAGTTAGGCTCAACAATCGAATTCAAGACCTTCTGACTAATTCATCTATTTTGCTCTATTATGCTTCAATTCACACCAAAAATCCTTAATGCACAAGTGAAATTATGCATAATCTCTCAACTGGCCTTCTAACATTCACAACATACATTAACTCACATCAAACACACACCAAAATGATATAATTGAGCACTTATATATATTTTCCACCAAGAATTCAATCACTACATGTCGGCTTCAACAAAATAAGAAAATATTCACAAATAGTTGGCTCAAATCATCCATAATATTTAATGCATATCCACAAGAGTTGGCCACAACATAGTGAGGACCCAAACCAAAATGTTCAAACACAAAAATACTCAAACAATAACTCCTCAAATATCCACGACACACCATATTCACCAAGTCGGCCTCCAAATACTAATGAATAGAAAATTAGTTCACCAGACCTTCTAACTTCCACCTAAATTGATACAAGGTACCAATATTTACAGATAACACATATTATCCATCGAACAATACTCCATAAGATCCACAACAAAAAATCTGCATATGAATCAAAGAACACGAAGTTACCGGATGCTTTGTTCTAACTAAATAGATAACTATTGATCTTCAATCTATCTACCGATATGAGAAAATTTCAATGCGCAGATCGACTAGCTAACAAGGGTTGTCATCAATGACAACACTAGAAAACATGTGCAGTGTCTCTTGCTAATAGGATGAAAATCAGTTAGACCATTATCCAAGCACCCACCACTCAGAAAAGATTATGTATCCCTTCAACAAACTAATTTCCAACTAGGGAAAAACATTTAGAACAACAAAAAATTCTTAAAAAATATGAGCTATTCATTACCAAAATCTTGCAAATAATTGATAAAATTACCAACCCACTCAAAATCCTAAACGAGCACAACATACAATATTTTCTATAGGAATCTTACTCTCACCTTTTCACATTCCATTTTCCTTAGTAGAGTCATGCCTTTGATGTCTAGAATAAAAGGTTAAAATTCTACCAACTCACTTGGAATAGAGAGATGCTCCATGTCGTGAGGCCTAGGTATACCCAATGCCAGAGATCCCACTTCCAATACCTCCAACCCACCTAATACTTTTGGTATGAAAATATTTCAATCTATTTTTTCCACATCTACGTTCAGGGTTTGTAGGTTGAGAAGAGTCTCCATGAATCATGAGGAGATATCTGAATCCACTTTGTAGTGCCCCCTCAACAACACAAACTCATGACCCAAAATGAGCTTGACCACACCAATTAATATGAAATACAACTCTAACATAATCCACTTCAATTGAAGCTTTGATATCTCTCCAACGAAGTCCATCTACCGATGGGTTCTCAACAACTAAATTAGAGTATCCATCCCACTCCACAAGAGCCTTTTAGACATGAAAAAAATAAACTAGAATTCTCAACCTTTAAAATTCACTTCTAATCAATTTTAAGCTTGCAAAAAGAAAAACCTAATGGACAATTTATCATGTGAACATATAATATAATAATGGCCTTTTATCCTCACTCATGCGAACTCCAACTTAGGTACAATAATAGGTATTAACACAAGAAAAAATATTCTTCAATGTGGTTGCCTTCCTTAATTGATCAATGTCACCTTCAAGATAGATTGGTTAATTAATGGTACCTGTCAAATCAAGGGATTTAGATACAAGCATAGGAATAAAAAGAATACTGCCACCTTTGGCCAAGAGGATACAATGGTCACAAAGATAACATTAACTAAGATTTAGGAAACTTGTTAACTACCATAATGACACCTTTAAGATATGGCCCCTAATTAAATGTGGCATCATCTACAAACCTCCATGATTAATCTAGACATGTAATGCACCAATGATGCACCCTTTAACATCTGATGGGCTTGAAACCTTTTAGGGCTTGTGTGGAACTGACACATGGCACTAGTGATGGCAAGGACTATGATGTGCATCTTTCATGTGGCATTAGCAGATGATAAAACTAAAATAAAATATTTTGGAGTAAAAAATGCACCATATAACAACCAAAGTGCATAAAACTTACTAAATTTATGTGCAACTAATATATGGTGATAGCAGATGTTTGGTTCTAAATATAATCTTTTAGATCCTCTCATAGTAGCAAGTGATGAAGGGCACATGGCATCAACATGCTTCCTTTGACAATGAACTCCATGATGCCCTGATAACCAAAACAAGTAAGGGGAACACCTCCAAGAGATAGTTCCCACTACTAAGCTAGTAATGATGAACCACTAACACACCTTGCGATGTTCTCTAGGCTCAATGGTACAAAAATATATTATTGCTACCTTTGGCTAAGAAAATGCAAAAATTACATTAACTTAAGATTTAGAAATCTTCCTTAGCATTCGTAGTGATAATTCCAAAATGGTGTTCATGAGTGAGTGTTATATCTTTTGTAGATTCCCATGACCAATCTGGAGGTGACAGTGAACCAATGTCACATCATTTAGTTTCCCATGGCCATGAGACCTTCTGGAACTTACACCCAATTGATGTGTGGCATGAGAAGATACTGGGTTCCAATAGTGCACCTTTCTACAACCCTCCATCTCAAAACATTTATGAACTTTTGCACTTGTGACATGTGGCACTACTAGCCATCGGGATCAAGATGTAAGCATTTTGGAACCTCCTTTGGGGAGATGTAGCGTAACAATCATGTTTATGTCAAGAAAACTTAAAACCTCAGCACAACCCACCGAGAACCAAATGAACAACTTTTGCATGGCACTTTGGATGCCAAGCTTAAGATTGAGCTTTGTATCCTTATTTAGAGGAATGAAATGTGGAGCTCATGGCATATTGCACAAGCAGCATAAGCTTCTACAATACTATCTAAGACCTAAGAAACCAATTTTCAAAAAAAATGGATCAATATTGCACCTCTTTGCAATCTTCATGCTCAATACATTCTTCAACTTGCATACATATGATGCATGGAACTTCAGGTGGTGGGAACAAGATAAAAGTGTTACAATTATACTCTTGGGGGAATACAATGTAGTGATCATGGCTATAGGAAGTAGGCTTTGAAATGTTCGCATAACCAGTACAGGAACCAAACAAAAAAAATTCCACTTGGCTCAGGTAGATGTCAGGCTTAGGATTAAGCTTCAAAACCTCCCTTGTAGGAGTGCTGCATGAAGCATGTGGTATTTTGTGTAGGAAATGTGAGCTTCTACCCTACTAATCCAAGAATCGATCAGCCAAATTTCCACACCCACGATGTGGAAAGAAAAATTGACTCAATATTAACCAATCAATTAGCCTAAAACCCTAGAGACCCCACTCCCTTGGCCTTCTTAATGGAGGATTTGCGCAAACTCCTTGATAGTAAAAAAATTGGATTAATCAATTTGGAGGGTTTATGTCTCTATTTTACAAGTGTGATTTTCTAATGAAGTTGTTCTAGAGTTAGCTTCCCTATAGCAATGTGTAATTGTTACTGAAGCAAAACCCTCAAGAAATTCCCAAACTAATCTCAAGATGTAATATATGGTCTAATTATTTGCTTTCCTATTCCTGCATGTATTAATAATGTTTAAAGAATCTCCTTCAATGTGAATGGTTTTGAACTACATTTTTGTGCTAAATTTATACATTCCAATAAGCCATGAGCTTCTATAGAATTATTAGTACCCATAGATAGCTTCAAAGACAAATATTTTAATAGTTCTCTTTTGTCATTACAGATTACACAATCTATCCCTAAAGTACTAGGGTTGACTTTAGATGCACCATCATAGTTTAGTTTTACAACATTTAGAGGTGGAGTGCACCATTTTATTTTTCTTCTATCAACTTTTTGGTCATTAGAATATTCCCTTTGATTTGTAACCTTGAGGAGAGGCCAAAGCTTATCATTTCATTATCCTAGCTTGAGAATGAGTTGTGTGGATTTGAGTTTTTATAGCATCTACCATCACTACAAATATATTCCTTTCCCATTTATTGATAAAAGCTTTCAAATTTAAAAAACTATTTCTAAAAATCTAAAGTTGGGATCACCACCCATAATGCTTCAAAGAGAGAACCTTTATATAGCAATTTCCAACTCTAAAATAACTCCAAAATGGTGTTTGGAAATGGAGAGAGCTAATGAATTTTATTTTGGATCCAATTCCAACATGTTTGAGAAAAACTACAATGGAGAAAAAAGATGGTCCATTGTTCCTAACAAGAACCACATAGAATATAGTTGAATGGTTGAGCTAAGCCCAGCATGGAAAGCCTACAACTTGTGAGAACTTGATTGTGAAGAGCTAACCAAGAAAACACACTTGATTTAGGGAGGATTGAGGAGTGCGAACAAAGCTTATATAGTCATTTACCTAATTGAATTATTTCCTCAAAGGTCAAATATTTGTAGCCTTGTTTAACATTATATTGTCCTATCTTAGATGGGGCCCAAATAATTATGTCCTTAGAATTTGAAAATAAAATAGTTCTTGTATCTAATATTGATTGTAGCTTTTGTTTTTGGTGTTTGGGGAATGGGAGATTATGAAATTTTTTCTATGAAATGTTGGATCTAAAATTTGAATTTTCTTTTAGTACATAATGCTTGAACTTGGAGCCCCAAACTACTTTTAGACACTCTTGAGCCTCCTACAAACCATCAACTAAAGATATAAGAGGATTCCCATTCCATGAGTCTTCCCAAAAAATTACCTTTTCTCCATTGTTGACAATCCATGATATGAAAGGGGAGAGTACCTCTCAACATGTGATAATGAAATTCCACATTTTTTAACCTTCCAATGAGTTTTCCAAAGTGAAATTTCTTTCTAGAGCTATCGAATTTAGGTATTTATCTCTCATGATTCGACTACATTTTAATGAAGGCTTTGCATAGAGCTTCCACCTTAGTTTTCCATCTAAAGCTAGATTTCTCAATTCTAGGTTTTGTATGCCAACATCTTCAAAAACTTTATCTTTACATAGCTTTTCCTAGGAAACTAAAGGTATTTTCCTAGAATTATCTAAATTTCCCTTCCATGGAAATTTCCTAGTCACTTTGACAATGTTCTCATGAACCCCTCTTGTTATTTTAAGAATTTATAAGAAGTAATTTGGAATGGTAGATAAGACTATTTTGATCATGATAAATTTCCCTGCCAGTGACAACCATCTACGCCTCTAGGATGTTATTGTGCTTTGAATAGCTATAAGAATCTTACTCCAAAAGGAGGCTTTTTGAGCTTCTACAAAGAAAGGAATACCTAGATAACTATAGGAAAAAAATGTTTGAATTCTAATATAGAGAGGATGTGACCAATTGCCAAAGTGTTGGTATTCTGAAAAAAGATTTTTGATTTCCTAGGATTGATCATTTATCTTGAAATTAGATAGTAGTTGTCCAGCACATAATGTTTTTAGCTTCCTACACCAAGGGATGACCAAATAGTAATGTATCATCTACAAATAGGGAATGTATGCATGAGATGCTTGATTTTGGTATTTTGATAACATACCACTTACTTGATGCATAGAAAGTTGAAATCATCCTAGTCAATGCTTTTTCCATCAGAATGAAGAGGAAAGGATAAACAGGTTCCCCTTGCCTTACTCCTTGAGAAGAAAAAAAGAAATTGGTTGGAGATCCATTTATGAGTCCACTAAAAATTTATCTAATTTGAGATAAGAAAAAATCCATTTACACCATTTTTAGAAAAACCTAGTCTTACCAAAACCTTTAATAATAAATCCTAGTTTACTTTATAGTAGGTCTTCATCATATCTAATTTTATGATCATAGGAATAATTTTATCTTGATGAATTGAATGCAAGATTTCATGATCTATTATTTCCCCTTCAACTATCTCTTTTCCTAGAAAAAACCCTCCTTGTTCCTTCGAAATTAAACCTGGAATGAGTATGGAAAGCCTTAAAATAATAGTTTTGAAAATATTTTATAGATGGTGTTATAAAGCAATATAGGTCTAAAGTCTGCAAATTAGGAAGGATATTTTTTTTGGAGGATAATGGAAATATGAGTAGAGTTGAGCTCATTTAACATTATTCCATTTCTATGATATTACTCTAATGCCAACTAGAGATCTCTCCCCACAAAATCCTAGTATTTCTAATAAAATAATGTAGTGAAACCGTCTAGACTTGGAGATTTATCTGGATCAAGTGCAAAGAATATAGTTTTAACTTCTTCTGAGGTGAATGAGATAAGAGGAACTTCTTGTCATCTAGACTACGTACCCTTGGAATGAATTTTATAAATTCCTATTCTTTTCAAACCAAATCAGGATCTTGATTTTCCAATTTAGTGAGGAGGTAGGAAAAGAATAGAATGACTTCATTTTGAATCTACAGCTCATCTTTTAATATCTCATTAGAGGTATATTTTATATAAAATATAGTGTTAGTATTGCATCTAACTTTTTTTGAGGTGTGGAAGAACTTAGTATTCCTATCTCCCTCTTTTAACCAAGTTTCTCTTGATTTTTGTTTCCAATATATTTCTTCTCTAGAAAGAACTTATTATAGTTCTTTCTAAAGCTAATTATGATGGTGGAAAGATTCAATATTCATACCCTACTGAATAAACTATTCATTGAGCACATGAATTTTGAGCACATGAATTTGTTGTATAAAGATATTTTTTTGTTCAAAAATATTTTTGAAGTGAAAATGATTCCATTGTTTGATCTGTCCTTTTATAAATTGATTCTTTTTAGCTACTTGAAAAAGTCTAGATCATACTAAAAATGGTGCATTCTCCCACCAATGTTTGAGACAAAGTAGAAATTTTTCATCCCTAAACCACACATGTTCAAATTAAAGGATAATTTAAATTTACTTGGTACATAATTCCAAACAATATCCAACTAGATTGGATAGTGGTCTGATCCCAAAAATGTGAGAATAGAAGAAGAATATTTAAAAATAATATTGCTCCATTTTATGGAGAGGATGAATCTATCTAACCTTTCTACAATGTGACAAAAAAAATTCCTTTTGTTTGTCCATGTGAATTTACCATTAGTTTTTAAACAATCAAACAATCCATTATCTAGAATGAAGTTAGAGAAGTCCTCCATTGCTTTTGGAGGGGGGATGATACCTCCATTTTTCTCTTTCAAGGAAGAATGGCATTAAATTCCCCCCCTAAGATAATCAATTCCTCCTTTAACAAATTGAGGGTTGCTATCAAAAAGTCCCATACCTATTTCTTTCCAATAGTTGATGTAGGGCCATAAATGTTGAATATCCAAAATGTGTGCTGATAACATTCAATCTTGGTGAGCATCCACCATTGTTGGACTAAAATAAACTCAACCTTGATCTTACATGGACCAAATAAAACTGTCAGTCCTCTTGATTCCCCTACCACAAGAATGTAAAGTGCTTCCCATTTGGTCTATTTGCTTAGGATTTATTTGTTTTGTTCATCTAAAAATTTTGTTTATTGTAATTAAAAAGTATTAGCATCGCTTGAATCGATCTAGTGCTTAATCAAGCACATCTTTTTAGGGAAATTTAAGCCCCTACAATTCCACAAAAGGGCCTTCATTTTTCTTGAGGAGAGTGGTAGGCCCTCCTCAATCTCACATTCAGACTTTTATCCAAGGTAGTCTATAAACCTATTCCAATATCTTCTTGTATTTTTCTTGTCTTGTACTTTTTTCCTTTCTTTAAGTTTATCTTAGGAGACAAATTAGTCACATCAAACTAAGTCTCTAAGATTGAAAGTGATTGAGAGTAATCAAAATCATTGAGGTCCTCATTAATTTCATCAATGATTTTACCTCCTACTTCCACTAAGATTTGTTTTGTCATTGCTAACAAAGACCTTAAGGAGGGAACTTGGGAGCTAGGAGGAATGCATTCTATAATATCCCATTTATGATTTTTCTTAGGTGAATCCATTTTTGTGTCATTCTAAGCCATATGGTTGGGATTACGAGGATTATTTAAAAGAAAATCCTTCGCTATAGTACTTTGAGAGGGCATTCCTTGTTCATCCTTCTTAACTGAATCTTTGACTGTTGTATCTGGAACTATTGAAGAAGCATACTAATTCGCTTTTTCCTCTACCAATGAATTTGAAATCATACTATCAAATTATGTATTCAAATTATTGTTTTCCAATACCTATAAATATAGAATTTCTAGTATTACTTTAGTGGGATTTAGTACATTCAACAATGTTGAAACTTCATTCTCCCTATTGTGAGCTGGAAAATTTAGAGGAGAAAGAGCCTTTTTTTTATTAGGAATCCATTAGATCCTTTCCTCCCATTTTATTTTTTGGAGGGATTTTCTTCAAATCCTCAATGCTATTTAAGGTAGTCTCATTATCCACTAAAGAGATCTCTAGAAACAAGATACAATAATCCTTGGAAAGGATTGCTTTATCAACTAGTATGTTTTCCTGATCCTCATAGGCTTCCTGAGGTTGCGTAACATCGTGCAAAAAAAAATTTTTAGGATGAATCTTTAGGTGGAAAAGATGACCTATAGTTTCAATCCCTTCAATGAAAAATTCATGTCTCCAAATTCTATTTTTAGAGTGAATTTGAAAATCTCATGGGAGAGATTTAAGGGTATTTATCAAAACACAAAATCAAAAAAGGGCATTGATGTCAAAAAAAATTTGATCATGCTTCATGAAAATATCCATTTGATTTCCTAGGATTCAATTATTTGTAAATCTTCGTATTCAAGTGGTAGGATTTGTAATTGAACCCAAAATAGCACAAACTTTATAACTGTAGAAGAAGGGTTAAATTTTGGGACCCAAGGCTGTGTATAGTCCCTCACCTTGGAAGAACCATGTCTTCACTTTGAAGAAATTTGTTGCAAGTATGAAGGTGTTATCATTTATGTCAACAAGTTGGTGTTGTCATTGATGTCATCTATGTGTTGAGGAAGGATGTTGAATGATGAAGATGTTGAGGATATTGAGAAAATTGTGAAAAAGAGGGAAATACTTTATGTGCATGTATAGTTGAGATATTCAGGAAGTGTTGTGAGTACATAGAGCTATCTTTGTGTTGTAGTGTCTAGAGATGTGTTGGAATGAAGTAATGTGCTGAGATGGTGTCTCTAGTACTTGGTTTCCAAGTGCTTTTGAGAAAATTTGATAATTAGATAAAACAATGTTGTGCAAGTGTTTAGAATGTGCTTTGAGTTTCTTTTATGTTGATGATATGCCTGTATGGATCTAATATGTTGTTCAGGGTTGTCATTAGTTGCTATATCTAGAGTTTGGGCTTTTGGGTCACTATGCAGAGTGAGATGTGTTCACCAATATGTGAACTAGGTTTTGCAATGTTGATTACTGTGGTCTATGAGAAATGTATTTACTCTAAATTTCTCTATAGTTTGATTTCAATTTGTGTGGTTATGGGAAGTTTCTTATGTTGTTTATGTCTTTCATAATTCAAGGCTTCTCTTGATTTGGTGAAATATAGTGTGTGTTTCATTCGTTAGTGTGTGAATAAGGTTAACCAGATGTTCTGGGTTGAAGTATTTCTATGATGCAAGTTTGGAAAAACACTTTGTTGGATCTTAGGTGGTTTTTGTGGCATGTTTGTTTTCTTGATCAAATCATAAGCAAGTACTTAATATTTTTATGGTGTTTAGCATGGGTAATGGCCAACCTGGTGTTAACACTACATGCGAAGCCTTTCAAAGTTTTTGGAATCATGTTGAGGTGTGTTAGGATAAATTTGGGTCCTAACTAAGGATTTATTTGGGTCTCCTTCATTCTCATCCACCATAGGAATGTTTGAGTGTTGGCCTAATTTGAAATTGTAAATGTAAAGTATGTGTTTCCGACCTTGGAGAAGGTTTTAAAGGTTGAGGATGATATAAATAAGAGAAATGTTGTTGGAATATCTTAAGATAGATGTGAGAGATGCAAGTGATGAATGTGATGCGAATTTGAGAAGATTAGTGTGAGCATCAAAGTGTTGGTCTTCTAAAGGTAGTGAGTTGAAGGCGTTCACATTCTTTCAAAAAGGATTGTGAAAGTGTTGGAGTAATTGTGGTGGATTCCTTATTGCATTGAGATAGTGTTCTCTATGTAACATTTCTCTTCTATCTTCTTTTCAGGTTTTAAGCAATGAGCTTTGGTTGTGATCCCTATTGGATAGTGTTTCTTATTCTGGCAGTGAGCCCTTGTACTAGTTTTGCAATTACTTATATTCTGAGCTAATCCTCACCATGGTTTTTCCCTCATTGGGTTTTCATGTAAATCTGGTGTTCTCTTGTGTATTGTGTTGTTGTTTCAGTTTTTGTTATCTACATTTCATGATTAATCACTATAACAGAATAAGGGTTTAATGAATGCTTATGGATCTAATTATTGTTGATAGTTTTTGATGTTTTAAAGTGATACAGCTGATTCACTGCCCCATCTCAATTTTCTTGTTCATTTAACAATTGGTATCAAATAAAGGTTCCTTGGAGAAGAGCATAATCACTTTAGGTAGATCTAGGATGGTGAACAAGTTAGATTTCCCTACGTTTAATGGAACAAACTATGCATTCTAGAAGACAAATATGGAAGAATATCTGAAATCACATGGGTATGAGATTGAAAATGAAATAAAGGCTCAATATTTTGCACCTCCAAATGGTCCAAGCATAAGTAATGAAATCAAGGCACATGAGGTAAATGCTAAGGAAATATTTATTCTTATGAATAGTCTTTCAAATTCTGAATTGGTAAAAGTTATGAATCTTAAAACTACTAAAGAAGTTTGGGACAAGCTAGAGAGCATTTATGAAGGAAATGACAAGGTTAAACAAGAAAAATTTTAGAATCTAAAGGCACAATTTGAGACCTTGTGAATGTATGAAGATGAAACAATTACAAATTACATGCAAAAAGTTTATGAGTTGGTAAGTGCAATGAGAGGTCTTGGTGTACAAGCCAAAGATCTTAGAGTGGTAAAGAAAGTTATCATAACTCTTCCTAATTCTTACAATAAAAATTTATTTGTTATTGAGGAAGTTGAAATTTTTAATAGTTATTCTATAGATCAGTTGCTTGGTACACTAACTTCATTTGAAATGAGAAAAATTGGTTTGAAAAATGGTACAAAAGTTGATACTACTTTCAAGGCTTGAAAATTAAAAAAGGTTAAGATTCAGATGGAGAATATCCTAATGATGTAGAAGCTAACTTTGTAAGAAGGATGAAAAGGGGCACTTTTAAGTACAAAGGTAAACTAACTTTCAAATGTTTTAGCTGTGAAAATATAGGTCATTATGCTTCAAGATGTCCAAACAAAGTTGTGAACAATAAAAGTAAGGAGAACAAAGGAAAGATGATTAAGAGAAGTCACTATGTTAGAGGAGATGTTGGTATTTATGATGATGAATCTGATTATGGCGATGCTAATGAGAATGAATGATTGTTCATAGCTTTAAAAGATGAATCTACTTCTACTAACTTTGAAATTTTTGTGAAGGAATATATTTTGAAGGAGAAGGATAAGGTTGAAGGTACTTTGGTTTTTTATTTTCAAGTTAAACAAGCTAAAAACTATTGGATTGTTGATATTGATTGGTCTAATCACATGAACAGAGACAAAAGTAAGTTTATTTAACTTGAAAAGTATGATGGAGGATTAGTTAAATTTGGAGATGATTCAGGAGCTAAGATATGTGGAATAGGTTCAATCATTTTTTATGGCAAGCATAATATTGAAGATGTTTTTTATGTTAAAGGCTTAAGGCATAATATTTTGTGTTGGAAAAATGTATAGAAAAGGATATAATCTTGTTTTTAAGGATGAAATTTGAGAGATCAAAAAAGGGTCTAAAACTATGATTGTTGCTGGTAAGAGGACATATGGAAATATCTATCAATTCAAGGGTGTTGATGGTCATTTCTTTATGTTTTATATTAACTACAGTTGGTTATGGCATTGGAGGATGTGCCACATGAATTTTGATAATTTAGTCAAGATCAGTTCAGTTCATGTAGTAAGAGACCTACCAAGAATTATAAATCCTATCAATATCGTTTGCAAAAATTGTCAATTTGGAAAGAAAATAAGTAGTTTCAAAGCAAAGGAACAATCTACTACCGAACTACTAGAATTAATACATACTGATCTTTGTGGTCCTACAAGGGTGAGAATTCTACAAGGTGATAGGTATTTTTTTCTTTTGATTGATGATTACTCTAGAATGACATGGGTTACTTTTCTTAGAGAAAAATTTGATGCTCTAGATAGATTCAAATAATTTAAAGCTATGATTGAAAATGAAATGGATTTGAAAATCAAATGTTTGAGGTATGATAGAGGTGGATAATTCACCTCCAATGAGTTTAACATGTTTTGTGAAGTTCATGGAATAAAGAGGTACTTGTCTTCCACTAGAACTCCTTAGCAAAATGGAGTGGTTGAAAGGAAAAATAAGACTATTCAAGAAGCTGCTAGAACTATGATGAAAGAAGCTAACCTACCAAAAATCTACTAGAGAGAAGTAATTCATAATATTTTTTACATACTTAATAGATTTCAAGCCAAAGATAACAACAAAAAGACTCCCTATGAGTTGTGGTATGGAAGGATTCCTACTATCAAGTACTTTAGAGCATTTGGAAGTGAATGTTATATCAAAAGGAATGAAGAAAACTTTGGAGAGTTTGATGCAAGGTCTAATGAAGGTATCTTCCTTGGATACTCTACTAAAAGAAAATCTTATAGATGTTACAACAAAAGACTAATAAATATTGTTGAAAGTGTAAATTGTAAGGTTGATGAAGATTTGTAGAATTCAATTGCTATAGATGGATATGTGTTGGATGAACCTACTTGTGAAGAAGAAGAAGAAAAAGATAAGGAAAAAGAAGTACAAAATGAAGAGGAAGAAGCTCCAGAAAAGACCTCTAAGACTCCTAAGTATGTGCAAAGAAATAATTTCAAAGGACGGATCATTGGAGACAAGAGGAAAGGAGTATTGACAAGAAGTAGATTTGTTGAAGCTAAGGTAAATCTTTGTTTACTCTCTAAATTTGAAACTAAAATAGTGAGTGAGGCATGCAAAGATGAACATTGGATGAAGGAAATGGAAGAAGAACTTATGAAAATTGAGAAAAATTGGACTTGGAAACTACTTCCTAGAACAAAAAACAAGAACATAATTGGAACTAAGTGAGTTTTTAGAAACAAACTGAATGAGAATGAAGAAGTGGTAAGAAACAAAGCAAGGCTTGTGTGTAAGGGTTACTCACAAGTGGAAGGAATAGAATTTGAAGAAAAAAATTTCTTAGTGGATAGAATGGAAGAAATTAGGATGTTTTTGGAATTTTTAGCATACCAGGACTTTAAATTTTATTGGATGGATGTGAAGTCTACTTTATTGAATGGTAAATTGGAAGAAGAGGTTTACATGCAACAATCGAAATGATTTCAGCTATTAGATCAATCGGATATGATTTGTAGATTGAAAAAGGAATTGTATGGATTAAAGAAAGCTCCCAAAGCTTGGTATGCAAGATTGGATAGATATTTGATATAGAAAGGATTAAGTAAAGGCACCACAAATAGTAATATTTACTTCAAAATTGAGGAAGAAAAAATATTGATAATGGTTGTGTATGTGGGTGACATTATCTTTGGAGGAAATGAAGCTATGTGTAAGAAATTTGCAGAAGAGATGCAGAAAGAGTTTGAGATGTCAATGTTTCGGGAGATGAATTTCTTCCTTGGGCTATAAATCAGTTAAACAAATAAAGGAATTTTCATTTCATAGTCAAATTATGTCAAAGAGATGTTGAAGAAGTTTAGAATGGTTGACTCCAAACTGGTATGTACTCCTATGGTGATTGGTTGAAAATAGAGCAAGGAGGATGAATCACCTAAGGTTGATCAGAGAAAATACAGATCTATGATTGGTGAACTATTATATCTAACTGCCACTAGATTGGATATCATGCATGTAGTTTGTCTTGTGGCTAGATTTCAAGAAGATCCTAAAGAGACACATGTTGTAGTAGTGAAGAGGATATTCAGATATTTAAAAGGCACTCTGGATTATGGCTTATGGTATCCTAAGGATTCTGATTTCAAATTAAGTGCCTACACAGATGCATATTGGGTTGGTTGTGTTGATCAAAAGAAAAGTACAAGTGGCGGTGTATTCTTTCTTGCATGTAGATTGGTTTCATGGTTAAGTAAGAAACAAGATTTTGTTTCTTTATCCATTGCGAGGCTAAGTATATTGCAGTAACATCTTGCTACATACAAGTATTATGGATGAGACATACATTGAAGGATATCAAAGTAATGTATGATGAGCCTATTTATATCTTTTGTGATAATACAAGTGCAATTAACATTTCAAAGAATCTAGTGATGCATTCAAGGACAAATCCTATATCAATCAGCTATTATTTTCTAAAAGAGAAGGTTATGGAGAATGAGGTGAAGCTTAAATATGTACCTACAAAGGATCATATTGATTTCATATTCACTAAGGCTCTTCCTAAGGATACTTTTGAGTATCTTTAGGAGAATTTGGGAGTTATTTCCCTTCCTTCTCTATACTAGATGAATATGGAGATGCATTAGTCCAATGGATCTATGGATTCATTCTTTTTTGGATTGATGTTGGTGGCTACCTCTCAGTGGGAGTAGGTAGTGTCATGTTTTCTTAATGTGCAGAATTACTAATTTGGTTAGGTGTACTCCTAAGGGGGATTATTCAAAGCAAGTATCTTGGTTCAGTGTCAAAGGGGGAGAACAATGCAAAACATTTTATCCTTTTCCATTGATGTCGAAGGCAGAGAAAGAATCACGTGAAAAATTTTATCTACATAAGGGGAGAGAAAGTAAAAGAAAATCATGAGAGAGTATGTTTAGAGTTGTTGTGTTGTCTTTGATGGCTTTTCACATCATCTGTTTCCATCAATGAAAAAGGGGGAGATTGTTGCAAGTATGAAGGTGTTTTCATTAATGTCAAAATCTTGGTGTTCTTATTGATTTCAACTACATGTTGAGGAAGGATGTTGAATGATGAAGATGTCAAGGATATTGAGAAAATTGTGAAAAAGAGGGAAAAATTTTGTGTGCATGTATTGTTGAGATATTGAGTAAGTGTTGTGAGTGCATGGAGCTATCTTTGTGTTTCAATGTCTAGAGATGTTTTGGAATGAATTAATGCATTGAGATGGTGTCTCTGGTACTTGGTTTCCAAGTTCTTTTGAGAAAATTTGATAATCAAAAAATCAGTTTTGTGCAAGTGTTCAGAATGTGCTTCAGGATGTGCTCTGCATTTCTTCTATGTTGATGTTATGCCTATGTGGATCTGAAATATTGTTCATGGTTTTCAATAGTTTCTATATCTATATTTTGGGCTTCTGGATCACTATGCAAAGTGAGATGTATTCACTAGTAGTGAACTAAGTTTTTAGTGTTTATTACTATGGTCTAGGAGAAATGTATTTACTCTACATTTCTCCACAGTTTGATTTTAGGTTGTGTAGATATGAGAAGTTTCTTATGTTGTTTATATCTTTTAGAATTCAAGGCTTCTCTTGATCTAGTGTAGTACAATTTTATTTCCATGCATCAATGTGTGAATAAGGTTAACTGGATGTTCTAGGTTGAAGTATTTCTATGATGCAAGTTTGGATGAACTCTTTGTTGGATCTCATATCCCTGCATTGCTTTGGTGCCCACATGGCACATCCATGCATCGTGTTAGCAATCACATCCTCCATCTCTACATCATATTGATTCTCATGCCTCATGTTTCCAATTTTATGGTTTTAAATGATGCTCGAGATATCCACCACAATTAATATATCTGTCTATAAATAGGAGGGTTTCACCTCTCTTTTTCACCTTTGTTATTTTTCAAGTTCAAGAAGCTACTCTGATATTTTCTATGAGTTTTTGAGGATTTCAAGACTGGATTCTTCACAAGTGATTTCTTTCTATTCACACATCTAATAGGTGTGATTCCTACTTCAATTTACATGCCTAATTTTACTATGAATTTCATTATTAGGTGAAGGTTTTGTGTCAATTAAACTGTTAAATTTTAAACTTAAAGCTAAAAACCCTAAGAGGAAGGTTCCTTGTGGAACTTCATGATTGACATGCCCAAACTATAGCTAGGGAGGAATTGGCCCCCACATTGTTCAAACCTACATTGTATGGAAGATTGAATGTGGAAGATGTGGTGTTTGGGCCAAAGCATCAATGCTACCACTCATGGTCCTCACAAGGACATTTTTTTCCTCCCCCTTGTAAAGGTCTTAAAGTGATAAACATGAAGTGTGGCTATTTCCCACTTGTCGAGTTAAATGAACCTAAAATGTGATAAGTCCTAAACTCATTGTGGGAAGTTGTGTGTGAAAAGCTAGATGTCAGGTGCCATTAGCACCATGTCATTTTTTAGCATGAATGCTAGTGGCTCCCAACCCGATGGCTCCCACATTACAAATTTCCACATCACTCAAAATAGGTGAGAAATGAACATTAAAGTATGAACCTTAAACCTTTGAATTTACCATGTGCTTAAATGGATTGATTTGAAATTTGGATAAGTCTTTGTCCTATTGCAGAAAGTTGGTTGAGGAAATCCAAGTGTGGGGCGCCATCTTGTTTGCATCATTTCATGGTGTAAACTTGTTTGGCTTATGAACTGATGGCACTCACAACCACTTTTTATGCATAGGCTCAATTATTGAAAGGTTAAGTGATAATGATTGAATTACCTTTTCCCCACATGTTAAAATTGAAAGCTTCAAAATTGCTAAGTTTTGCACCATGCAAACTTTTGTTTGCAAGATGCCATCTCACTGGCATTGTTCCCTTTGAAACCCACATTTACCCAGCCCATAACCTAATGGCACTCATAAGTCTTTGGCCCAAAAAATTCTAGAAATTGCATCAGAATGCTAATTTTAACATCCCTTTTTTGGCACTTTTTGGACAATATTGATGTGTTTTTTTATTGGAATAACATCTTTCTTTTTGGCTTAATCAATTCAACCATTACACCTTGTTCTTGCAGGTTTTATGGAAAAGAATGAGAAAGAAAGGAAGAGTGATAGAGTAATAAAGATCAAGAAAGAAAAGGAAAAGATGAAGTACGAGTTCCACGACATCAAGGTAACCTCCAAGATTGCCTCAGTCTAGGATGGGATATCAGATACTAACCTTGGGTACATCAACATTGATGAGTTATGATAATGTCTCTTGATCAACCCAAAGAATGACATGGTAAGAAGGATTTGAAAGAGTGGAATCATGCATGTAACAAGTTTTTTTCCATCTTTAATCATCCTTGCACTCATTCATGGGTGTAGAGATTTTTCCCACAAGGATTCCTGAAGAATCATCACTTCAAAGGGATGGGTGGTGGTTGATTTATCGCCTCAGTTCATTGCACGTATTTTCAAGATATCATCTCTTTTAGAAATGGAGGTATGTGAAAGGGAGTATGTCCTCAATGTTTGCAAGACAAATACTCTAGGTTGTGCTCAGGTGATAAACAAGAAATGGATGTAGAACCCTTAGCCTAGTGTAGGAAAACATCCCAAAAATCTATATAGAAGTCATTTCATAGAGGAAGAAAATATATTTATAACATTACTAAGTAGGATCATAGAACTCCCCACTTCTAATGTATTCGAGGAGTGGATGTGGTATTTTATTGAGGAAATTTTGAGGGGAGAAACTATGTTCCACTGGACGAAGCTTATTAGTGATAATATCTATGCACAATATGTTTCAGTAAAGAAGACCTTAGAGTTTTACAAGACCTCTAATGTTGTATATGTGTTGGCAAAAAAATTTCATATAGAGGTTTGACATGTAGAGGAAATTCAGGGACAGGTCCAAATCATGCCATCATTTATGAATGTTATGCATAGTTGTAGAATAAGAACTTCAAAACAAATTACAAAAGGGTAAATGATGCTTTAATTATATATATTCTTAGATCTTTGTCAAATGATTTTAGGAATAGAATGTCATACTATACTAAAGCGATTGTGAAGAATTTTGGCTACTAGTTTATCTAGTTTCCTAAGTTCACATACTTTAGAATTGAGGGATTCTTTGTGACCCATTATAGATTGTTGAGGTATCTGACAGACAAGATGGTCCTACTAGAAAATACACAAAAAAATGTGTATGTCACATCAACTATTATAGTCCAAGTACAGAGTTGATGTGCCTTACCCCCATGAAACTAGGAAGGGGAATGTAAGTATTCCTAACAACAATCTTAGCTAAGAACTTTGATAAGGAGATTAAGGAGTATGGACTCCATTTCCACACTACAAGGGGAAGTGTTGACTCTTGGGGTAAGCTAAAGAAGCAAGTTGGAAGGAAACATGCACATAAGCCACATATGGAGTACTTCTGGGCCAATTGCAAGAATGACCATGCGATCAAGAAAATACTCTATATGAGGATGTCCTTAGAGATTGTAAGAACTCTAGATATATATATGAGTCTTGATTAGGTAGAGGAGGATGATAATATGCTAGATGAAGCAACATAAAATAAAATAGCTAAGGTCTCATTGTCATTAATTGATTGGACTAAGGAGGAGGAGATTGACATTGATGTTGTCACCCGTCAAATGCTACAAAGAATGAACAAATGGCTCAATGAACAAATTTCCCAATTGAAACAATAGGGAATAAAGATTAATTTTGGTGAATGGGAGTGAGAAAAGGATCAAGAAAGTGATGGAGGAAAGAAAAAAGATGAGGCTAAGGTAGACTCATCAAGTAAGAATTTGATATCACCTCCTGCTACTCGCTCCTAGAAAAGGAAAGATACATCTAAGAGGTAGACCATGGAGAAGCCTCAAGTTTATGAGTGAAAGGTTGTATAAGAATGAAGGCCTCCCCCAAAGAAGGCAGAGAAGGGAGGTACTTTCATCATGGAGACCATCAAATAAGATCCTTCTCCTCCTGAGGAGAACATTCAAATGCAATCAACCACTCATCCATTCTCACCACCACCATCCATTGCACCATTCCCATCAACTTCCACTCCACTCCCACTACCTGTATCCTCTCCACTTGCTCTAGAAATCTCTATCCACCTTTCATCCACCACTCCAACCACCTCGGTGATTGTGGTTGAATATTTTTTTTCTACATCATCATCTCCATCTTCCTCCTCACTTTCTCCTTCTCAGCCTACCTTCTCCACACTACCACCTACTCTCTCCTCTATCTTGCCTTTTCCAACTACCCTGCCACAATGCTTCATAGCGTATTTACAAAAAATTCCCAAAGGATTTTCAAAAACCCTATTGTCCCTAGATGCTAGACTCCTTATGTCTCAGCTTTCCATTGCTCTGCCTACTCCTCCTCCCTTGGAACCACCCAAAATGGAGAATGTGGATAAAATTTGGGAGCATATGCAACAAAAAAGGAAAGAAAAGCTCAAGGGTGCAGTTGACTTTGGTGATGAATCCATGGCTCTAGAACATGAAGAATATTTCAAAGAGATAGAAGAAGGGTTGAAAATCATGGAGACCGATGAAGAAGCTTCTAATGATGATTCAGAATAGACTTTGAAGGGAGGAAATTTGTGCAAGGATTTTGAGGAGAAGATGCACGAAGAGAACCTCAAAGATGAGAAATAATAAGAACACTGGAAGTAAAAAGAATAGAAAGAAGAGGAAGAAGAAAGAGGAAAGGAGGAGAAAAGGAAAAGGAAGCAATTATTAATTTTGCTCATGCTAATAAAGTAAGAGAAGAGCATGTTGGGGAGGAAAAGATAACAGAGGATGCCCCCAAGGATGAATCTGAAATGCAACAAGAAAAACAACAAGATAAGGTGCAAGATCATGAGGTTAGCACTACGTCCTCCATAGAGAAAACATAGGCTCCTTCTTGGTTAGAGCACCAATTGAAGGACAAAGCCCTAGTTGTATGTGATTTGAGGGCCATTTTGAAGCTATTATGGTGAGTGTGAGATAGAAGCCCAAGGAGAGGAAGAAAGAAACATATGGTCACACATCACGTCCAATAGCTCAAGATCTCACAATGTACACATGGCCACTTTGACAGTAGAAAAGTATGATACTACCATCCTAGCTTCTAAGTACTAGGTCACTTCTATTAACATCAAACCAACAAGCAGGATGCATAAAATTGATAAATTTGAAGGGTCAGTGTCAAATATTCTAAATCAGATGGACAAGGACCAGGCCACCAAGAAGGAATTAAAGGAACAAGTGACAAAATTAATAGCATTTATTCAAAAATTGGTCACCTCCAGTAGGGAGGTGCCTACCAAAGCTCCTACCCCTATAATTTTATATAAGGAAGAAGTGAGCAAGGTAGAACACATGAGAAGTTGGAATAAGTCCACTTCTTGTTGGATTAACCATGTTGCTAATATAGAAGACAAGGCTATGGTGATCAAGGTGGAGATGTGTAACCACTTCCTAATTTTGAGAACAAAGTTTGGCAAGGAGATTGAGGAGTGTAAGGCCTTTCTAGGATATCACAATCTCACTTGTCTAAAGTTGTATGTAATCAGAAGTTTTTATGTATAAATGTTGGAGCAAGAACATAGTTTAGCCAAGGATGAACTTAAGGAGCCCGTGGTTTGGTTATTTTCCATCAAATTCAGAAAGGAATTCATCACCAAGGTGCTTCCTGAATTATAAGTAATTGATGAAAGAATCACTGACTTGTTGTTAGACTATGATTCAATTTTGGTGATTTTGGCTGGGGCACAAATTTCTACAACAAAGTTAGATGCTAGAGCTATCAAGTAGGCTTGGAGGAATAGGATACATAAAGGAGTTTTTGATAACTCGGATGGGGATTTCTTAGATTTTGTTTCATGAGCATTTACAAGGTTTGAAAAATTGATCTAGAGAAGACATTCATGTGTGGACCTACATGCATAGTTAATGGAGGAATATAAATTGATCACATTCAAAATTGGCAGAGCTCAGCTGCCCCCTCAGCAACAACTTTCTAAGGCCTTAGTTAATTTTATTAAATATGTTGTAAAAGAAAAGAAAGTTGGAAATATTTTAATAGAAGACAAATATCTGTAATTTCCAACTACAAGACAAAAGTAGTTATCTCAAAGAGTGATCCGGTGGATATTTTTAGTAAAAATTCAAGTGTCTCATTTCTCTCCAGAATCTGCACCATCAGAAAGAGCTCAACGTCCTGATTCCAATGCAACTCGAACGGAGCGAAAAGGAGTCTGTTTGTGCAAGTTATGGCCAGTCAAACCTTGGGTCAAACCAAGATCAGGGGGCATCCAGGAAGCAAAAAAATGATGTCATCAAAAGTTTTCGAAGTTGGCATCATCATGAAGATCTCGTCAAGATGATTCCGATGACATTCGTTTCGTCGAAATCCGACATCGGAGGCTCAAGATATAGCTGGTCAAAGTTTCAGGTTGACTTGTGGACTGAAGGTACAGTGATGATGTCATCATCCATACAACTGACATCAGCACTTGGTATGAAATCTGAAGTGGACCAATCAGAAGTTGACATGTGGCAGTCTGGCGGTCCGTACATGTCAACGTGGCATGATGATGTGGCAGGTGACGTCAGCAAGGTCAGCGAATCATGCGTTGACACGTGTCATTCGTACATCCAGTCAGTAGATATGTGGCAGGAACAGTCAGCGCACAGTCAGTTGTGATGTGTCCTCAGCAGCGAATGGTATCCTGACACATGGCAATGAGTCAGCAGTACGGTCACAGCTTAGTCAGCATAAAGGTGTCATCGTCAGTGAATTAGTGTTCACCACGTGGCCTGTCGGTAGCTCCTCCTCCGTCGTCGGCATTTGTTATATTGTTGACTAAAAATTTCGCATTGGCCGGCATGGGATTTGAACTCTCCACCACCCATGCGCGAGTATTCTGGTTTACCAACGAGCCACTCTACTGCTGCTAATGGGTAACTGTCACAGTTTTATTTTGTTGTAATTAGATTCGACATCTGTGGAAAAAGTGTGGGCGGCGGGAGTTGAACCCGCACCGGCCGGCTAACAAAAACCATAGCCACCAACGTGCCAGCAAGTCTATTCGGTGTATTAATGGCACCAGTTGATTTTGTTGTGTATTATGTGACCGAATGCCTTATTTTTAAAACAAACTCCTAATTTAAAATAAACAAACAACTATTAAATCCTTTAAGGATAAGAATGTAACCTCCAAAACTATGTGAGCCCGTGAATAGAAAACTAAAAGGGCTTAAATTTGATATTATTTGGACTAAAGGGGGTATTTAGAAGATCTTTATGTAAATAAAGGAAGATTTGAAAATATTATGGAGAGATAAGGAATATTTTGTAAATCAATTGGTTAGTAACCAATTTGATTCATTTTTTTGTATAAAAAGGGGCTGTAAGGTGAGAGTGAAATAAAAAAAAATTCAGGTGACGAAGTCTTGAAGCTATGGTGACACGAAAGAGAGGTCGTGTGGAGATTCTTTGAGTCATTCTTGCATGTCAGAGCGCTGTTATGCTGCCAAAGTGCTTGGAGAATGATTGTGGTGCTTTTGTAATTGATTTTGGAGTTAATCGGATTGGTCTCTCTATTGGAGTGGACCCGGAGACGTAGTCACGTTTGTGACGAACTCCGTAATCAAACACTGTTTGCACTTCTCTTCTTCTCTCTCTCATATTCAGTTTCTCTTTTGAAGTTTTAATGCATAAATTTGTTAATGTATGCATGAATTCAAATTTCCTAAACTTGGAATAATCATTGTAAAAAAATTAAGCATTCAATTCTGCAATCTAGTCTAGATCCTATACAGATCAAAGAGTGTGCACCCAACTTTTGGGGATTTTGTAGAAGATTTCTTGAATATAAAAAATATAGGGATATTTTACATTCTCATAGGTTCACATCTAAACATATTTTGTATTGAGGAAAACTGTAAATTCATTTAATGTATCCAAAACCTTAAGGGATATTAAATATGGGCCCTTGAATAGGATTTAATCTTGTCCATTGATTTGTAATGAAAAATAGATAAATAGTAGCCTCATCTCATTTGCAAGGGGTTGAGAAGAATTGTTGTAACAAGGAATTTTGAAGAATAAAAGTGAAGGCATTGAAGTGTTGGTGATTTCTTTGCATTCTTTGAATGTATGCATGATTCTTTCTTCCAGTTTTCATTTTAGTATTGTTAGTTTATGTTCAGTTGAAATAATGGAAAACTGTTAAGATATCTTTATGAACTTCCAGCTCACACCTTTTCTAATTTTCTGATTTTAAGTTACTGTATAAGGTTAGTCTGAGCTAATTTCATGTACTCAAGTTTAACTATGTATGTTTATGCACCTATGTATGAATGTTACAGTCTAAAAATCTGAAGATCGCCTTTGAAGATTGCACTATTTCTGTGAGATTGTAGATTTAATCTTGGTTAAGCAAGAATTGGTTTATTTGGGATTTTTTCTATCTGAAGCATCAGTCATTGTTGTAGTTGTCCTTAGGTTTTATATTTATGATTTCTCATGAACCCTCAGCCTTTTGATATTTCTGTATGAATCTATACTAGTTTAACTCAAAATATTATATTTGATGATTAGACGTTATTTCATATTGTTGTTCTAAAATTACAACAAGGGTATTAACTAGTCCTCAAACTTATTGAAACCTCATTATAGTCCCATTGGCTTCCAATGTTTGTTACCATAAATGCCCCTTGTGATTACCAGCAAATTGCATCACTACTTAGTTGTTTATGCATTTTCAAGACCTAACCTTATAAACTTTGGGGTTATTTTTTGAAGATTTCTGAAGAGAGTCACATTTCAAGGGAGATAGAAAACTTGTGTTTTATCTATGTTGTGTAGTGCTAAAACACTCATCAATAGAATTGGTACTAGAAGGAGGGCTTCTTAAACAAATCTAGAGTGTATAGGGTCATTCTCTCCTCAAAGATTCCATAGAGTACTCAAATCTACACCCAACAAAGGAGAGTTTCAGGATCTAAGAATCCATACACAAGCTAGGAGGGCCAGATTAGGGGAAATTTCATCTTCAATACCACCTTTCATACCTAATCCTCCTTCATCTCCACCCTCTCCATCTTCTAGTTCCACATCATCTAGTTCTCCCACTTCATCTTCATCATCTTTACATATTCTAGTTGTTGGACCATAGCCATTTATACCTCCACCCCCACCAATGGCCTGGTTAGTTTCTAACCCATCACCCCTCTCTTTCATTAATTACCATGAAATGTTGAAGAATATTGAGAACTTTTTCTCCAAATTCTATCCCCATGGTCCCAATAGAACCGTAGAACACATCAAAATATTCTAGACCACCCTTAAAGATAGAGTGATTGAACATCAAGATGTGGCATGAAAATTTTTTCCATACTCATTAAGAGAAGAGGCTTTCTACTGGTATATGCACTTTCCAACTGGATCAATAGGTGATTGGGATACTATGAAAATTACCTTTCTATAGAAATATATAGTTCCAATCATCCCCACTAAGGTATACAAGAAATGTGTATCTATCAAGAGGGAAGTAAATGAACCTATAAGCTCATTCAATAATAGATTTCACCAAGATTATACTAGGGTACAAGATCCATATGTAGTAAATGATGCATTAGCTAAGTTAATGTATTGTGAGGCCTTAGAAAACCTTATTGTAGCTTTCATAAAAATAGAAAATCCTACCCCACATGACTTAGTTACAATGTATGCTAAATAAATCAAGGAAAGTGTTGATTTAGGATAGCATTTAATAGGCCCACTCCCCTCATTAGGCTCAACTACAAATCTAGGGAAGATTCAAGGTTTGAATCAGGCATTAGCCAATCATACCGCTATTATGAATCAAGTTCCTTAGTTTATGATGGTCCCTTATCTAGGCCCTCCATTGAATTAGAATCCTTCCACAATCCATGCCTACTTGTAGAATTCCAGTATACCAACTTACTTTTAGAAATCTGAAGTACCCCCTTATCTAAAAAATTTTACAGCAGCACAGTCTATATATCTTTAGAATTCTACTGAAAAGGATCAAATCAATGAATTGGTTGAACAATTCAAAAAGCTTTCCACTAAGGTGAAATACCTCAGATATTACAACAACCAGTTGTAAGCTTCTTAGAAGAAATTTCAAGCTAATTATAATAGAGATTCTGGATAAAGTTCAGGTCATAATTTTGAATGCAATCAAGGTCAAAGGAATAATAGAACATGGAATACTCAACCTAACAATGGAGGATTCCCTACCCCACTTGATATGTTGAATAACTCTAAGAAGATATCTAGAGGGGTTTACTTGGTTGAAGTTGCATTATCACTTGAGATGGTGTAGGATTCAAACACTAATAAGCATTTAGAGCTTAATTGTCTAGAATTTCAAATGGTAGCTAGCATATTTAAAATGGAGGTGCAAAATGCTAGAAACACTGATAGCTCAACTAGATTTGAGATAGTGTCATCAGATTCATGTGATTTAGTAATGGTGGTAAATCAACCCCCATGAACCCTAGAGCTAAAGATAATGAGCCTGAAGAAGAGCTTGCAGAAGGTACTGCCAAAACAGAAGATATATGTAATGAAGAATCTCTTTCTCAATTGTCTTATGCAAATACTAATTTTCCTAAAAAAGAGGAGGTTCAGATGGAAGAGGAAGTTTAGATGTTCAATCAGTGAAAGATGCCTTATAACCTTCAAAATAGACAAGATGGTGGTCCACTTACTACCTCTACTCCACTAAATAATTTCAATGTACCTTTGAACCCTAATGTGAGCAAAAATCCATCATTTCCTAAGGTTCCAACTTAGTATTTTGCTAAGGGAGATCAATCCAAGTCTGAAATTGCTCAAATGGGAGAATACATAGCCAAAGAATTGAAAAAAGTAAAGGTCAGTCTCTTAGCTTTTGAATTATTTAAAGTACCAAAAATTTGAAATGTCTTTTTTAGATCACTAAATGAGATTGCTCAACCAAAGGCTTCATAAGGTGCGATAGCAAGGAAGGTTCAATCCAAAATGACCGAAAATGAGCTAGTACTTATATAAATCATAGAAAAAGATAAAGGAAAAGAAAAGGAGAAAGAAAAGGCTCAAGTCTCTCAAGTAGACATTCCAATAAGTATGTTTCGAGATAAACGTGAGGCTCATCCTTTCTTGTTAACTATGCATATATTTAGAAAGAATTTTCATAATTGTCTATTGGATTCGGGTGCTTCTACAAATATCATTCCTTTTGTATTGTGTAAGGATTTAGGTCTTACTCCCACTCCTTCCTATTGAAAAGTAACATAGCTAGACAAGATAGAAGTGAATGTCATTAGGGAATTAAATAGAATTCCAATGCAAGTAACATTAGATCCAAGAGTCTAGAAAATAATTGACATTCAGGTGGTTGACATTCTAGATTCATATGGTTTAATTCTTAGTAGAGACTTGAACAAGATTCTTAATAGATACATCCACACTGATCATTTGCACATGTGGCTTCCTTGGAAAGGAATGCAAAACCATATTTGCATTGAATGAGAACCTATTGAATGAGCTAGAAAATTGAGAGGGGGAGTGAATTAGTTATAGAAAATTAAAACATCAAAACCATCAACAATAATCAAATCCACATGCATTCATTAAACCCTTATTTTGCTAAAGTGTTTAAACATGAAATGTAGATAACAGAAACTAAAATAACAACACCATACACAAGAGAATCCCATATTTACATGAAAAACCCAATGAGGGGAAAACCACAGTGAGGATTAGCTCACAATATAAGTAATAGAAAAAATGGTACAAGGGATCACTACCAGTACATGAAACACTTTCCAAAAAGGCTCATAGACAGAGGTCAATGCCATAGAAAGAACACAAGAAGATAGAAGAGAAATTTTACACAAAGAACAACTTCTCAATGAAACAAGGGATCCACCACAAATGCTCCAAAACTTTCGTAGCCTTGTATGAAATATTTTAGACACCTTTAGCTCACTGCCTTCAGGAATCCAACACTTTGAATTTTACACTGCTCTACTCAAATTCACATCTATACTTCTACAATTCACACCATACACATCACTCACATTGATCTCACATCTATCTTTTCTCTCTTGCATTTCTCAACAACATTACTCTTATTTATATCAACCTCAACCTCAAAAACCTTCTCCAAGTTTGAAAACCATCTATTACACCTACAAATTCAAATTAGGTCAACATCTTAACATTCTCGTGGTGGATAGGAATGAAGGAAACCCATATAAATCCTTAATTAGGACCCAAATAGATCCCAACACATGTCAACACACTTTCACAAGCCTCGTACGTAGTGCTAACACAAGATCGACCAATACCCATGATAACCACCATAATCATTAAGCAAACGCTTCCTTAAATCAATTCAAAACTTTCAAACAACAAAATTCACTTGAACATGATCTAGAATAATCCTTAAACCACCTGAGATCCAACAAAGACTTCATCCAAACTTGCAACATAGAAATACTTCAACCCGGAACAACTGGTAAACCTTATTCACACACTGACACATGAAACACATATTGTACTACACCAAATCAATTGAAACCTTGAAATATGAAAGATACAAAAAAATTAAGAAACCTTTGAAATCTGCAACCTAAAGCCAATCTGTAGAGAAATGCAAAGAAAATACATTTCTCCCAGGCCATAGAAAACATCACTAAAAAATTGGTTCACACACCAGTGAAAATATCTCTCTGTACAACAATCCAAAAACCAAAATTCTAAATATATCAACCTCTCACAACCTCGAACAACATATGAAATCCACACAGGAATATAATCAACATAGAATAAATGTGGAGTACAAATCGAAGCACGTTTTGTTCACTTACACAACATTGTTTTCTCTATTTATCAAATTTTCTCAAAAGCACTTGGAAACCAAGTACCAGAGACATCATCTCAGCTCATTACTTCTTTCCAAATCATCTTTAGACACTGCAACATAAAGATAGCTCCATGTACTCACAATACTTTCTTAATATCTTAACTACACATGTACAACCTACAACAACCCGTTTTCCTCTTTTCCACAATTTTCTCAATATCCTCAACATTCTCATCATGAAAAAACTTTCTAAACACATAGTTGACATCAATGAAAAAACCAGTTAGTAGACATCCTATTGACATCAACGAAAACACCTTCATACTTGCAATAGAACCAAGGATGAATCACATGATCACATTAATATAATAAGACAAATAAAGTATTGTTCTCAAAAATAGACCTAGGAAACTATATTCCCATGGTTGTGGAAGAGGACAATAAAGAAGAAGAGGTGTTGATGTTGCATGATGTGTTTAGATATTTGACTCAAACTCCCAACATCATGGAGGAATGCATCGAGATAGATGATGATGATCCTTAGACTAATGGAGATATCAGATTGTTTGAGACATTTCAATCATTTATGAGTAGATGTGTACAAGATCATATCAATTTAGGGAATAATGCAAACTTTAAGGATTTACTACTGCCCTGTTGGTGTAGAATTCATGATGCATCCCATTTAGAGTTTGAGTATTGTATTTTCTAGAATGCAATAGAAGAGATTAAAAAATAGATCATTCCTTTTGGTTTTGTGGGAGAAAACCAAAAAATTCAAGAGGAATAGTTACCAGTACAACAACATAATCCTGAGTTGATCCTCATGCCAAGGAATGAATCACGCTCTAACAATCAAAAGTGTATGCACCCGATTAAGTTTTGGACTTTACATTTCGATGGTTTTAAGTCAAAGCAAGATGTTGGAGCTAGTTTCAAATTAATTAGTCCAATTAGTAAAAATATATTTGTGGCTCACAAATAACAATTCTATTACACTAATAATGTAGTTGAATATGAAGCGTTAGTTCATGGTTTATTGATGGAATTACAAAAAAAGGCTAAGGTGCTTCAAGTATTTGGTGATTTTGAGTTAATGATAAAGCAAGTTAGAAAGCAATACTTATGCCATGACAAAATAATGACCAACTATAGGAATCGGGTTTGGTATTTAATAGAAGGTTTTCATACCTTCAATATTCAATTGATTCCCACAACAAAAATTAGACTATTAATGTGTTAGCTCAAGCAGCCAGTACTTTATAGCCCCTTTCATTACCAGGACTAAAGAAGTTTATAGTTGAGCTTACTCCCACCCCGTTGGTGCTAGATAACATCACCAACTTTCAAGTTTTCAAGGATGAAAAACACATACTCAATTTCATCACTAGCTCTTATGTGTTTTCTTCCCAAATCATCAATGAAGTAGAACCAGAGGAGGCAGAATTGGACCTCGAAGGAGTGATAAATATGAAGATGAATACTATTCCAAGAGGGATGGTACAGTTATAAAGAATCTTTGACTTTGACCAGTTGAGGGACCAAGACTAGCAGATGAAGAAAGAGTCATTGGCAAGCCAATGTGACACATACAACATGGGTACTTTAGAGCACATGAGAAATGTCTTTATTGGAAAGGTTTGCACACCTAAAGAGAAGGAAGGGATAATAAAATCACTACATGTGTATCAAGATTTGATTTCTTGGAGTTATGAATATTTGAAGACATATGACACATCCATCATTACGCACACCATTCCCCTAAAGCCAGAAAAAAAAAAAATTCAATGGAGGTAGTGACCCATAAATGCTATGTTGGAGCCAATCATCTATAAGTAGGTACATAAGTGTTTTCAAAGCATGAATCATATTTCCTATGAGGCACTCAACGTGGGTTTCCAACTTGGTGCTAGTTAGAAAGAAGAACGTGGAGATAAGACTATGCGTAGACTTTCAAAACCTTAATCGGGCTTTGAAAAAGGATAACTACCTTATTCCTTCTCTAGTTGAAGTACTATAGATAGTGAATGGTTTGCAAATGATGTCTTTTCTTAATGGATACTCAGGATATAATCAATTCATGGTGCAGTATGAGGATAGAATGAAAATTGTGTTCACCACTAAGTGGGGATGTTTTCCTACTAATGCATGCCATTCAAGTTAATTAATGTTGAAGCCACATTTCAGAGAGAAATGGATATATCCTTCAAGGAGTTAATTGGAAATTGCATCATAGTTTAAATGGATGATATCACTGTATTCTCCAAAAGGAGAGGTTATCATATTTTAGATTTATGCAGAATATTCCAAAGGTGTCAAGAGTTTGGAATTTCCCTTAATCTAAAGAAGTGCATCTTTGAAGTGACTGAAGGAAAATATTTTGGCCACAGATAAAATAATATCAATCAATCTTGAATGAATTCAAGTAATATTGAAGATTCAACCACCTGCGAGTAAGAAAATGAATTATTTCTTCGACAGAATCAATTTCGTAAGGAGATTCATAACTAGTTTTGTTGAGATTGTAAAGCCTCTAAATGCAATGTTGAAGCAAGATGCCAAGATAGAATAGGCACCAAAATCAAAGTAGGCTTTTGCAGAAATAAAATCGGTGATTATCGAGGCCTCAATCTTAGTCAGTCCTGATTATAAAATCCTTTCTACATTTATTCATTTTCTTCAAATCACTCATGTGCAAGCATGCTAATGTAAAAGAAAGAGCAAGGTGATGAGCACCCCATTGCTTTCATGAGTGATCCACTTAAGGATGTTGAGTTATACTATCAAAGCATCGAGAAACAATCCTCTGGATTGGTTCGTGTTGTCAAGAAATTCAAGCATTATATTCTGAGGAATAAGGTGTTTTCCATCATTTTGGACCCTACAGTGAAGATCCTTTTAATGTAGAATGAGTTGGGTGAATGAAGGGCTAAATGGGTAACTATGCTTCAAGAATATGATATGGAAATTCAGCCCATGAATTTGGTCAGAGGGGAGGCATTAACCCATACCATGGCTAAGGTACATCCTGAATTAATAGCACAACAATATAAACTTGAGGACATATCTCCAGACAGGTGGTATGATGACATTGTCTATTACTTAATCAACCAGATTTTCCCACCACACTTAAATTTTGTCTTGAAACATTCCCTATGTTGAAGAGTGGTAGCTACATGATGAAAGGAACAATCTTATACAAGAAGAATCACAAAGGATTCTACCTTCATTACTTGGGAAAAGAAGAAGCAACAGTAGTACTAAAATAGTTTCATGATAGATTTGGGACTGGTCATGTTTATGGTCCTTCCATTGTAAATCAAATCTTAAGAGTAGTCCATTATTGGCCTACACTATTCAAGGATTCCCATGCACACATACAGAAGTGTTATACTTGTCAGACTGTTGTAGTTCAGGAGAAACATGTTGTCTTGTTACAACCTATAGCTAAAGTGCATCCTTTCATGCAATGGAGGCTTGATTTTATTGGTATGATCACTACACCATCTTCCACTGGCCATAAATATATTCTGACCACTACTGACTATTGCACTAGATGGATATAAGCCATTTCATGCAAGAAATGCATAGCTAATGTTGTTATCAAATTTTTAGAAGAATATATCGATACTCATTTTGGATTTTCATCAACCAATATTATGATGAAGGAGACAAGCTTGAAGCACATCTTGCTGAGATCCTCCACTTGGAGGAAAAGTGTGACAAAGCCAATTACCAGGGTATTATGAAATGCTAGTTTGATCAGCGAGAAAAAATTAAGGCCTTCAGAATCTCTAATATGGTCTTATATTGGGATAAAGCCCATGAACGGAAGGGGGCCGTGAGAAATTCGACAAGATTTGGCTTGGCCCCTTCCAAATCTCTTAAATACTTGGGGATAATTCTTACCACTTGAAAACCATCATGGGTGATAACATCCCACTACCCATCTGTTGGTGTTTTTTCCAACTGAACCTTGAAAATCCTCTAAATATTAGCCAGTCCTTATGGTTAAGAACTTCAAGATTAGTGGACAACAAATGGGAGATGGATTATGCACTTTTCTCCCCTACACTTCAGGCTCTACAAAACCTAGGATGGTGATCCCACACAATGTACCTATGAGTTTATGCAACCAAATGACCATGCACATTGTAAATAATAGATGAATTCTCATGTAAGTGCTCAATAAATGGAATATTTCAAAAGGATGGCTAATCCTTCGAACACTTAACATTTAGAGCATGAGAATATGGAAGTACATTGAAATTCTAGAAACAAAACATAGAACAAAATCATTTAAAGTTGTTTTAATTTAAAGATTGTCTATGAGAATGGGGAAAGACAACTATGCAAGACCATTGCCCGCCTTGGGCTACAGAGTCACATATTATACCTCATATTACAATACCATAAATAATCTTAATGAACTTCAAGATTCCATCATATTATGGTAGAAAGGTCTACTTAAGCCTATCATGAAATTGTGCTTAGCAATCCACCTAAAAATACAATACCCTCATTACCTACTTGCAACCATTTACACCACTCCTTGAATAGAAAGAAAACAAACAAATAACTCAAATAGAAAATGTGTTTGAAGAACCTCAATAAACTTGTTATTTCAATTCAAAAGGTGTTACATCCTCAACATGGAGACAATCACATAGCAATATGCATTCATATAGGTGCATTCAAGTTACAAGAGCAGTTAATATATGAATTTTCACCATAGGGACCTTTACCCTTAGCATTGAACAATTCCATTATAAAAAATCTTTCATGGCCAAAACCTAAAGCTAAGAACCTTCCCATAAATTAGAACCCACATTACTAGTTGTGAATTCCTTCTGATAGAAATGAAGGAGAAAAACATGCCTCGAGCCAGAATGCACACATTTCACACCTTCATTTAACCACTGCAAAAAAAATTCCCCAATGTAGTTATATTTGCAACCCAAAGGAGGGAAAATTCATGTGGAACAAAACTATCTGCATTTGTCGATGAATATTTTCCTACCTTCCAAAACTTATCAATGGGTAATTGTAGATACTCCCTCCATGATAAAAAAACATTCATTCCACGTGCTCCAAGCCCCAAATTCAAACCTCAAACTCCAATCATTTATCCAGCAATGAGATGGCTCGATGAACGGCTCAACTTGAGTCAAACAAGTCCAAAATTTTTATTATAGCGGGCCCCTACCACTAAGGTCAATCAAATTACACCATGTGGAAGCACATCCACTTCATCTCATGGGCTCCACAATCTCCATATTCTCTAAAAATGGCTACATGGCATCTCCCTACTTTCCCATTGGATTTAACCTGTGTGCATCTTTCAGCAACGGGGAGACGACGAACAACCCAGATTGAATCTGGCACCTTCAACATACAAGCCCTTTATCTTTCAAGCCATCATTCGGTGTGCATAACCATCATATCCAATGAATGACCAAGATTATAGCATCCTACCTTACAATTCACCATGTGCTCAAAGGAAACCATTAGTAGCACTGGCATTAATGCTTCTTAACACTATGTTAAAATATTTCATGCCTTTCAATAGTCCCTTTATGGTCAATATTTTTCCACATGGCTCCTCCCTACTTCCCCTCTGAGAGACAGGAGATGTTGGTGGATCCCCTATTGGAACCTAAAATTGCATGCAAATTTTAGCTAAATTTTAGGTTCTAATGATGAAAAATCTGATTTTTGCACTTAAGAGTACATTTAGAGAATTTTCTCAAATGCTTCAAATAGGTGATTGGATGAAGCAAATGAATGATTTGATAAAAAAGGAGGCAAAATTATAAAAATGGAAAGTGGTGGATGACATTTAGTGCAAAGCTAAAACATGTCCTTGGCACTTTTCAAAGAAAATGCAGTAACTTGAGGAGAACTCGGATCTTTTGTTAAGTACATAGTAGAGAAAGTTACAAGAGGCTATCTTCAAACAATATTCTAAGTGGAACAAACACATTTAGCAACGTTGAAGCCATTAGAAGCAAATCTGGGTCTCCATTGTTAACCTACATAAGTGGTTTATCATGCCTCACTTATGAATGATTAATATGTTGTTTGGACCAAGAAACCACTTGGATATCTTGAGGTCATTTTTAATATCTCTATATCCTCGATATTCATACACTACATTTTTATGCATTGGAAGGGAATTTACAAAGAACAATGATAAAGAGTATGACTCTATATACGCATTAGAAGATAAGGATGAATCTAGCAATGTAAAGAAAGTTGAATGGTGACAATAGTAATCAGAAAGATGAATGATTTGAAGAAGAAACAGGTACACATGTGAGGGTAATTATAATCAAAGGATTCGAGAAAAGACGATGGACGCAAATTTGATAGTCATTAAGTACGAAGGATAGAATAATTTTATCTGAGGTTGTAAGTGCCTTGGTAAGGAGTTGTCAACACAATTAGGATTGTAGATATTCAAAATGCAGAGTAATATGGTGGAAGGCAATGTAGATCAGATAAGAGGATTGGGCGCAATGCATAGAAGATGCTACAGAGGTACTAACCAAAATGAGGATCGAATGCCAATTGAGAATAAAAACAATTAAAAAGCCAATACTGCATCCCTGTGAGGGAAATTCTGAAGACATGTAGGTGAGCAGTGAGTCTTCCCTGCATCATCATAGAAGGGTCTTGGAGCTGATGTGGTATCATAGGGAAGTCATAAAGCCAAATATTTGTGGTGAATATCTCATACTTAAGAAGAATTTATTAAGATTACCATGTTAAAATTATTTTTGGGGAACATATAATTTCTACCGCTGGTGTAATTTGAGGAGTATGCAGGAGAGCGATGGTTCCTGTAGTCCCGCCAGCAAACCCTAGTGCTTATGTGGGTGTGCGTTGAAAGAAAAAAGGATAAAGATTAAGGTGAGTTTAATTATTCACTACAGACAACGAAAAAGGTATGTGTGTGAAAATATTTTTAAATAAAATGTGGTGTATGCTTTTGAAAGAGAATTTTATTAAAATTTATCAAGGATAGTATTTATGGCATCACCACAAGGGCCAGTAAGGGAATATGCGGGATGACGGTGAGGAAGTAATTAAGTGTGAAGTGACTCCCCACATCCCAGCTAATAAAATTTAAAACATTCACGGTGATGCGGTGAAAACATAAAGCTATGAAGTGAAAAGTAATATATTTTGTATATATTATGAGATGAATATTTATGCACGAGAAAGGGTCTTTTTTTATCACAATGTGATTAATGTTGGGGAATATAATATGATGTAAATATTTCCACTAAGGAGTGAAATATTTTGCGAAGGGAGTTAAAGAAAATAAATTTTGTGGGAATTTAAAGAAAAGTAAAGATCAAAGATTTTATTGTGAATATGGTGAATATATTGAAGGGTGAATTTAAATCATGGTAATATTGCAATAAAATATTTTCACGGTAGGGTTAAGGAGTGGGTAATTTTTTTTACCTAAAAATATGCTTTGGTGAAAATACATATCGATAAATACGAGTGTGAAAATTGCCAGCAAAGGAAATATTTGATAATCATTAAAATTTATTTTCATGAAGTTTGAAGATCGAAGAGATTAAAATTAAAAAAAAATAATCAGTTGAAGACAATTAATTAAATAAAGAGTTGCAGTGAATTGGCATGCAAAGGGTCATAACCCTAAAAGTGCAATGTATATATGTGAGATAAAATTGTATCATCAAGGAGAATGAGTTAGGTAGGAAAAATACAGAAGATACTTTTAAATGTTTACCATATAGATTATACAGTGAAGACCATGATGCATGTATAAAATTTTGGAGGAATCAATGGAAGATATCTGATTTTGGGGCCTAATCTTGGTATCAACTGTTTGTTGGAATTATTCAATTATTTGGTTGTCTCCATTTTAATGCTTCTTTATTATTTAAATTGATATATCAAATATATGTTCAATTTATCAATGCACATTTGTTGTACTTGTGTGATATGATTAATCAGTTTCCCCAAAGGAATTAAACATCCTTCTAGTCAGTCACAGTAATCTGGAAGTGCTAATTGGATCAATAAGAAGAACCATATAGTTAGGGTTGTCAATCTATCTCGATTCTGGTGTTATCTATGTTCTTGCATAATTTATTCGATTGGTTCTTTCAAGTAAAGATTAAATCCTTTTGATAAATTATAAGTACCTAGTTGTGTCAATTAGATTTGTAAGTAGAGTTTGTCAATCATTTGCTTGTATGTTTATACAAGTTATAAACCAGTATTAGTGTGTCAAACAGTTTGAGTTATTTCCAATATAGGTCACATATTCTAGATCTTCATTTGACTCCATCTATCCAACAAGGCACTGGTCTTATCCATCTCATAATTTAGTTTTATCCAATTTATTTTCAAAACCTTACATCTGTTAACTGAACATATTCATAAACTTCATCTTGATATTGCTTCTACAATTTATACCAAATAAGTCTGCATCTCTCCACTTCCAATTTCCATTGTGGATAGAATTCTTAAGTAGGAAACACACAATTTAAGTCTACTCCATTTGCATAGGTATACCCACCTAGGTCTGGCAAAGCCTGAAGAGAAGAAGGTTCAAATTCATCATTTGTCCTTGTACATTAGCCTAAAATGTACCAAGAGCTTGGAAACCTCTTGTGGTTTCTCAACCAGAATTTTTGAGAACTAACATCCCCCACAGGCTAGCGGGGGATGGCTCAGATTAATCCATAGTACTCCATCATATTCATTGATCAATTTTGATTTAGACGATTGGCCATGATCCACATGCTTTTAAAACTGTTGTCATCCTCATCATTTCCCATCATTGATGGGTTCTTCAATCCTTTGACTGCAACCACAATGGTTTGAGGTGAAGTGACGGAAATAAGGCTTAACCATCCATCGCTTATTTTTGATACTTCCTTTCACTCATATATGTCATCAGCGATGTGAAGAACGTATATGATGAGCTCTTGATCATTAGATCAAATCATCCTTCACCATCATTAGGTCCCACCCTATCGACATGTCGAAGAGACTCTTGAGACCGTCAGACTAAGATTCCAATGTCTCTTCGATGAACTACAGCCATGTGTCCACGTGATGTCACCTTCCTCACTATCTGGTCCCACCTAACTCTACAACAAGCACTATGCAATCAATAAGCACTGTCTGATCACCAAGGATTGATCAAGCATCATTATTGTGTAGAAGGGACTTCAAAATAGCTCCCACCAACTTGATGAAGTTCCTTTGATAGTGTTTTATCACTTCATCAAAGGGACTCTAAAATATATCTTATTGATATGGTGTCTTCTCCCCAATGTATCTTATAGCCTCAATCACCACCATTGATCTCACAAGGCTTAATGCTCATTTCCTTCACATGATAATGGGCCACGTTGATTGATAAGACACATGGCACCCACCTGCCAACCCGTTGGAATATTTTAATGGATATTAAAACACAATGGGGAAGCGGGGAACAATCAAGGATCAAATCAAATGATCCAACTACCTACATTAAAAGCTCAAACTTGCACATGAAAATTCTATCAACTTAAAAGTGGGCCTCAACAAGGTTAACAGGGAATGGGGAACATAAACTATAGGTTCAAGACTTTAGACTGAAGATAAAATATTAAATCCATTTTAAACTTTGATATGCAATTATTTCCCATTGTAGACACAAAAAATGTACTGATTGATCTCGTGCACCTGATCTTGATTACTAACACTAGTTCATCCTAAATAATCCCCTTTGCTAAGTCATTTAATTGAATAATCCTTATTTGATTAAATTCATCACCTTTCATCCCTTAATTAAATAATCAAATCTATCTAATTAAGTTTTCATCTCATGTTAATTAAATAAATCAATTTTATTTAATTAATCCTCTAGTCTCTATTTAATTAAATAATTCATTTTATTTAATTAAATCTCTAAAGTCATTCTCTTAAATTAAATAAATCAATATGTATTTGATTTAATCTAGCATCATCTCTTGTTAATTAAATAAATCAAAAAAATTATTTAATTAAGTCTAATTCATTTTCCTCACATTTTGATTTAGATTAATCCTAAAATCTAAGTCAAAATGGTCAAATTAACTAATCTCCTTTTAAATTAATCAAATCCCAATTAATCCTAATCTTAATCCATCAAATCCTCTAGCTTTTGCAACTTGCTCATGAAAATCATTTTAATTGATTTATTAAATCTCCTTTTTCATTCAAAAAGGCATCAAAGGATGGAATATTCCTCAAATTTGAAATCTCCCCTCAAAAGTACTTGTCCATCCAACAAGGAATTAAAGGCCTCTTACATGTCCTTTTCTTGAGTCGATATTAACTCCATCTTTCATCTCATCTTTCAAGCCATCTTTTGAATTTCAAATTTCCCCCTCTTTGTACATTTCCCAAAATGTGCTCCATATCTCTTTAATAGCATGTTGACAAGTGGCACTTTATCATTGGTTTATCTTTAGTCCCACATTCATCCATTTTTCCTCATCCCCCATCTTTCTTATCTATAAATTAGAGGCTCTCATTTGGATTTTGGATCCACAACTTCATGCAAAGACATTATCTTCATATTTTGAATTTTCTCATCCATTGTTCATCTATTTTCTCATTTTTATAGCTACGATATGCAAGAATTTCTCCAAGGAGCATCAAATCTTCATCAAGTCATCACAAAGCTTACAAGGGATTGGGAAAGGGCCATTTTCCACATCAAAATGTCACCAATTCCCCCATAGGATTGAGAGTTTTCTTGCATTAGATAGGATTTGATGTTTTCACTTGTGTTCTTTATCTCCATTTCTGATTTTGTGAATTCCAAATGAATTCTATGGGGAATGTTGATTTAACATGCATTTGGGACTAATTTTTTGTTTGTTCTTCATGTTTGTGCGGGTCTAACATTGACATTCACACTTTGGTGCTAGAAGGAGGGCAGACTTGAAGATTTTAACATGTTTTTCTTCAAAATTTCATGGTTTTTTGAAATTTTTGTGTCTACAAGAAAAGTGTGCCACTTATAGAGGAATTATGTCACTACCAGTCCAACAACACCATATAGTGCCACTATTAAACTCCAAACTATAACACTATACTCTTCCCACCCAAAATTTTGAATTTCAAACTATGATGCTAGGCCAATTCTCTGTCATCAAAATTCCAAATTCCAAATAGTGTTGCTTGGTCAAAATAGTACCGCAATCGTGCCCACTAGTTTTGATGCAAAGTGTCGCTATCAGTCCCAGCAGCGCCATATAGTGTTGTTGATCTCTTCAAATTGTGTCACCTCAATACATTACGCTACTAGAGTTGGGTAAAAGGAACTTTTCAGATTAATTTTAACATGTGTCTTTTCATTTTGGGTGCTTGTGACTACTAACTAATTTTTGACCTTTGTTTCTATAGTTTTAACTAGTTTTTTGTAGGTTAGCTTGATAAAAGGTGAAGGGAGGAAACAAAAACAAAGGCTCCTATGACATCATCATTTCATTGTATCAAGGTTTTTTAAACACTTTGGGGAGAAATTATAATCCCTCTTTTAAGGATTTGATATCTTTCATACTTTTAGGACTCAATAATTTCATTTGGGCTCTAAAAAGAACAACACAAAAGGTTTGAAAAGAACCTTAGGAAACTTACTAGATTTTGTTTAAGGTTTAACAATTGAACAAGCAACTCACACATTTCCTTTTGGTGCTTTAAAAAGAATCCAACTCTTGCTTTGAAGGATTAAAATGAACATGTGTTTTTATGTTTTGTAATCTCTTATCCAAAGTAATATCATCTAAAATACGTATGCGCTTCTCTCACACCTCGCGGCGATCTTGAGAATCAAAACGATTTTTGTGATGTTAAGTTGTATAAGTGATTGCCTCCACACTTCAATTTGGATTCTTAAAATTGAACAAAGCTTACTAGTGCGAGTGGAGTATATCACATTTTTTCTCTCTTTGTTCATGTAAACAAATATTGATCAAACTATGGATGTGCTTGCTCACTTTTGTTTACCCTTAGAGGGCATGCCTGGTGGGAAAAATTAATCACCCCAGGGAACAACCCAACTGGGAACATACTAAAGCCAAGTGACTTCCACTTAGTATATAAGTGTGGGTACTTAAGGAAAGTTCAAGTATCATGAGGATTGTTTCAACAAGAAGGGTATCAATGGTCTCTTGCCATATGGATGATCCCCCATGAACAAAATTCCTATACTAGAACCTTTTGTTTAGAAGCCCAAATCCTTATCTATTTGTTGGTGCAAGAATGGTCATTCTAAATCTGCTCCACATTTTTGTGGTTCTTGGCAGAGATGAGAAGTATGCCATGGGAGTTTCATGGGTACTAAAGCTTGGCTGACCTGTAGAAGTGAGTGTCATGGAGGGGAGCCAGTGTGGTCAAGATTTTAATCATCTACCAAGAATAAGCGCATCTAGATTTATCCAAATGGGGATTCAACAAATATTGTCTTTTGACTATCCATAGGATTGTGCATTCTCTTGGAATCAAAACACTTTGCTTGGATCTTAAACATTGGAAAACAAACATTCAACATGATCATAAAATTCCAAACCCTTTAGAGGAAGCAAATACCTTTGACAAAATTCAAGTGTTGTTGCTTGCCCTAGGGATTCTATCCTTAGAAACTTCTAAGCATTTGAATTTACATCTCAATTTTCTCTCACTAAAGTCAACACTAGGTAAATTTTTCCTTAATTTCCTTGATTTCCACATAATGGACCTTGTGGGATGAGAATAAATTGGGACATTAGACATTTAGTTTGAAAAGATAAATAAAGAAAGTTTTTATGGTAAAATAAATTCATTGATCAAGATGAAATCAATTGAACCACACACATGTGCTTGTTTATCTTTTTTCTTATGGTCTTTTGAGAAAACATTGATCTTTTGGTTTGAAGTAATCTTATGGAAAATCATGTTCTTCAAAACCTTGGTCTTGTAAACAAGTCTCTCTTAGGTTCATTTAGGATCAAAACAAAAAAAATCATTTCATCCATCTCAAACATCAATAAAATCCTATCTCACAAGAAAATTTTAGAACCTTGGAAAAATCATTCATACTGGACTTTTGGTAAAATCCTTCAAATCAAATCAAAATAATCTTGTTTGACTAAGTGTGCATGGATTAATCCTTCCTCATACATCTAGTTAAATTATCATCCTTGTGGACAAGTTTATTCCAAGATAACATCCAACATCTTGGGGTTTATTAGTTCATTATCCAAAATCCAAATCAAACTCAAATCCAAATCAAATCCAAATCAAACCAAATCCAAATCAAATCCAAAATCAAAAAATCCAAAAGTCCTAAAGTCTAGTATTCCTCCAAGGTTCCTAAAAGTTCAACACCCATATCTTTCACCCCTTTCATCTTTCATCTCACCATTTGGTCCTAAATCCCTTAGAGGTCAACAAGGTCAAAACACAAGAAAAACATGGAATGTAAACTTGCTCCATACATCATGAGTGATCTAAATCAACCAAACTATCAAAGCCTTACAATTCCAATTGATTATCAAAAATCACATTTATACAATCCATACATGGGATCATTATCTCTTACAAATCTCAATGGCACAACAAATGTGAGTATGCCCAATCTAAATTTTGGAACACCTTTCCCAATGGTAGATTTAAATTGAAGTCCAAACCTACAAATCTATCAATCAAATAATCAATGCATGAGTATTCAAACAAACAACATTATCCAACCAAATCCATACATACCAAATGTGAATATATCAAGTACAACTTTACCAAACATGACCATTTTGAATCCACACTTGGTAAACTTTGGATAGATATGTTTGCAAATCATACAAATGTTGTTCAAAGACCAAAAAATATGTTAATGACTCTGTGTATTGATCCAATTCAAGGTAACACCATGTAAAATCAAAGTTACCTAAATCAAGGAAATGTGATTCCCAACCACAACAATGTTCAATTTCAACCTATCTTGCCAAATCTAAGCATCATTCCAAATCTTATCATTGTCCAAAATCAATCACAACATCTCCAAAATAAATCACCACAAGGTCAATTTAAAATCTCACAAGGTAACAAATGAAAATACACACCACTTGGGGAACCAATCGAGTCAGTCATGCAATAGCTAGTACAAGAGAATCTCATTAAAATCCTCATTTATGAGAATTATTAAGAGCCCCAAGTTAAACCACCAGGATATAATGAGAAGCACCTTTGTGAGTATCAAAAAATAAAGGGACACACAACATCAAATTGTATTCGACTCAAAAATCTCATCCAAGACCTTATTGATCAAAAAATAATAACTATTGGGGACAATGACCAGGATTCAACCACTAGTGATAGAATTGACAATCTCTCCACCACAATTGCTGAAAATAATGATCAAGATCTTGAAGATGTTTCTACCTCATCCAAAGATCAACTCAACATACATCAAGAGTCACTTTTTGGTCATGATCAAAACCCCTCAACAATATCCAACAATGATCTATTCAAAGGAGTGTTAACATTATTTGATCCTACAATCAGTGATCCTTCAACCAATGATCATGTTGAAAATGTCCCTACATCACCTAATGAGTTAGAGGACATATCTCAAGAATTTATTCCAAAGCATGATCAACATTTGTCACCAAAGTCTAGCAATGGTCCTTTTCAAGACATATTGACATCCCTTGACCTCATGGTTATAGATATTGAAGAAATCCTCAACTCAACACTTGATCCAAGTCCACTCAAAGATCCAAAGGATATTGAGCCACTTCCCAATGTTCCTAATGAAGATATCCAAGGACCCTTTGAAACTGACCCATGTCAAGAACTTGATCCCAAGCATGTCAAAAGCAATTCCAAAATAAATCAAGATAAAGAATTTGTATCTCCAAGCTACTACAACTATGTAATGGAAACTCTCCTATCTATACAAGATGATCATATCCACGTAGCACATACTCCTCCACCTACCCATGAGATTCTTTCTTTGGATGGAGAGGTAGATGATCTTCATTCAAAACAATATTTCTTTACTCCTGAATTTATTACACAAAAAGAGTAGGTTATTGATTCCTACAGTCAAACTAAGTTGTCAACATCAAAATCAGATGTATCCCAAATTCGGGCTGAGGACATCAGGTATGAATATATCCAGCATTATCCACTCAAGGAAATAGGTCAGACAGAACAAGATATTCCAGAGTTAGCAGAACAAAAAATTGAAATAACGTCATCTACAGTGGTCATTTATCAGATAATGCATTCTAAATAGGAACTCTCAAAATAGGTAGAATCAAAGAACAAAGGTGCTACTACCACCATACTATGGGAAACTATGTCTCAAACAAACATCAACATAGGGAGCACGAAGAATCCTTGTGATGAAATTGATGTTAGTACTACAACCAGCCACGTCTCGAATCTTCATCCACCCATCACCCCATCCATGAATTGGGACCAACATCAAAAGAAATATTTGAATCAAAGTACAAAAAATTTCATCAAAGCAAAAGAAGCTAAGAATCATTATCAGACAAATCAAATACAAGTGGATACCAAAGAATACAAAGAAAGATTATCCCTATCAAACTCCATTAGTCAAAGAAACTATGGGGAAAAATAAAAAAGGGAAAAGTATCCATCAAAGATGTCCACAAAGGAAAAATCAGGATTCTCAAGAAACGTACAAAGTATATTAAGTAGTTGGTCCTAATTCCATGCACACTTTTGTATCCACCCATCATTGCTCCTCTTCCCAAGTTTGGAGAGTCAAAGGTTCTAAACTATCAACCAATCCATCTGTTATTCCTAAACACACAACACCATTCATGCCTCCATGCATGATATCCAATTCTTACATTGACCATGTATTGACATTCACCCTTCATCATAAGGATTTAGAAGGCATTCTATTGCGATGTGCACACAAAGAAAAAGTTAACACCGGTATCAACAAAGCAGATCAGGAATCTCAAAATTTGTGTTCAAGCACGTATCTTGGAAAAACAACTTCAGGTAGGATATCGATGGCACATTATGATAGAAGCATCTACATCAACACCACTAGGTGGTTTAACATGAGCTTAAAATCTTTCAGAAAAATCAAAAAAATATGAAAATCCAAAAAAAATCAGAAGAAAGGATTGAAAATAGTAAAGAAAAAAATCATCCTCTAGTGAAAACCACTTTAGTGGTTCTTTGGACAGGTACCATGATGAAAACCTAGAAAACAAGCATCATGTGTAGAATTGAGCATTTGTGTGCACTAGTTCAGGTGAAAGCATCTCATCTCATCCATAATAAATCCACCATTCCATCCATCTCATCCATAATAAATACAGCATTCCATCCATCTTATATCCATAATAAATCAACTTCATCCATGAACCATTTATCCAATCCATTTTTATCTATCTACTATCCATCTTCCTACATTATCTTGATCTTGATAAAAATTTGGTGTACACTTTACACTTGCTTATGATGGACATCTTGACATGAGCCATTTTCACTAATCCTATCCTACCCAACATTATCTAAGCCATGAAGCACTATCCAAATGAGCATTCTTTATCCAAATACCTTATATTATTGCAAGATAATCCATATCCCTCCATCCATACACCTACCCAAGCATCCATCCATGACATTCCATACATTGCTAGACACTAGGGGTAGATATTTACATCTTGCTTCTTGAATAAATCTTGATCTATATCCTCCAACTTATGTGGTGATCTGAACATTGGAAAATGTAAAATCAAATTCGGCCAAACACTTGTGAGAAAAAATCCAAATCACTAGCCCCTGGTGTATTTTGACAAGAAGACGTTCCTTAGCAAGCTTTATCTTTCATCGAACATCAATCCAAACAATCAATATCAGTTGTATCTAATTTTCATGCCAATGTCACATCAAATCATCCAAACAACTTTTGTTCCAAACCAAGCTTTAGCAATCTTGATCAAATCAAATCCAATCAATCCATCATCATCTTGGGATATCCTTCCCAATCCCCGTGTTGCTTAACACTATCCTTGCATTGTTGTGTATCCTCAACAATGTTATTGTCATCAATCCATTGATCTGATCAATCAACCTTAGCTTGGTTTTCAACAAAATCCCAAAACAAAGCACTGATATCATCATGCATATCCATATCCAAATCATCAAAATCATACGAAAAATCCAAAAACACTCATAAAAGTCAGAAAAATGTCAAAAACATGTCATCTAAACTACATCATCTCTGATCTTACACGTAGGCAAGGCTAATCTTTGATTAGCCCCCAAGACACCAAAATCCAAAATCATTCGTAAAATCTCAGAAAATTCAAAAACATTTGAAATTTTGGAAAATCAAAACATTTAAAAACACAAAACCCAAAAACAGCCTCAAAACATTTCAAAAATTCAAAAACATCCAAATATTTGAAAAAATCCATCCATCCCATTTTGCTTTCACCCACAATAATCTCATCCATAATAAACAAATTTCACACTCACCCTTTTGGTCTAAGATGTTTGAAACTTCTGAAGTGCATCCTAGCAAGGTTTTTGTATGTTAGGTGTGAACAAGAATACTCCTATCTATTTGTCGAGTCAAAGTCCATTGCACTAGGTACAACGCCATCCTGGTTCTTTATACCTTGATGCATCGTGCCTATGTGTGTTATCAAACATAAGGTAAGAATCCCTTTTAAAATCCCAATTCCTGATAAGCATCATCAATATCATCATTCATCATCATCTCTAATAATGTCTCGTAGATCATGGACTTGTTGGATCCTCTTATCATCATCTCATTTCTTCTTATTCTTCTCTACTAACAGTTATGTCCAAGTATCAAGTCTATGTAATATATCAAAATATACATGAGGCTACACATGGTTGATGACTGTCTACATCATCAAATCTGTCTACATCAAACATTTGAGCTAAACTAATCTTGAGCCTCTTTGTCGTGAGATCGACCCTCTAATTGAACTTTTCGCTCAATCTCTTGAGGGGGTAGTGTACCAACATAATTCTTTCACTGGGGCAACAATGGGGCATTTGAAGAAATCAGAGAATTTTTGAATTTTTGATCATGGTAGTTTATTCTTTGAACCAACGCAGCAGGTACATTACTTCAAAGAGGGGGAAAATGTAGATATGGAAAATGTACTAATTGATCTCATGCACTTGATCCTAATTACTAACACTAGTTCATCTTGAATCATCCCCTTTGCTAAGTCATTTAATTGAATAATCCTTATTTGATTAAATTCATCACCTTTCATCCCTTAATTAAATAAATCAAATCTATCTAATTAAGTTGGCATCTCCTATTAATTAAATAAATCAATTTCATTTAATTAATCTTCTAGTCTCTATTTAATAAAATAATTCATTTTATTTAATTAAATCTCTAAAGTCATTCTCTTAAATTAAATAAATCAAAATCTTTATTTAATTAAGTCTAATTCATTTTCCTCTCATTTTGATTTAGATTAATCCTAAAATCTAAGTCAAAATGGTCAAATCAACTAATCTCCTTTTAAATTAATCAAATCTGATTAATCTTAACCTTAATCCATCAAATCCTCTAGCTTTTGCAACTTGCTCATGAAAATCATTTTAATTGATTTATTAAATCTCCTTTTTCATTCAAAAAGGCATCAAAGGATGGAATATTCCTCAAATTTGAAATCTCCCCCCAAAAGTATTTGTCCATCCAACAAGGCATTAAAGGCCTCTTACATGTCCTTTTCTTGAGCCAAGTGATATTAACTCCATCTTTCATCTCATCTTTCAAGCCATCTTTTGAATTTCAAATTTCCCCCTCTTTGCACATTGCCCAAAATGTGCTCCATATCTCTTCAATAGCATGTTGAAAAGTGGCACTTTATCATTGGTTTATCTTTAGTCCCACATTCATCCATTTTTCCTCATCCTTCATCTTTCTCATCTATAAATAAGAGGATCTCATTTAGATTTTAGATCCACAACTTCATGCAAAGACATTATCTTCATATTTTGAATTTTTTCATCCATTGTTCATCTATTTTCTCATTTTTATAGCTATGTTATGCAAGAATTTCTCCAAGGAGCATCAAATCTTCATCAAGTCATCACAAAGCTTACAAGGGATTGGGAAAGGGCCATTTTCCACATCAAAATGGAACCAATTCCCCCATAGGATTGAGAGTTTTCTTGCATTAGATATGATTTGATTGTTTTCATTTGTGTTCATTACCATTTCTTATTTTGTGCATTCCAAATGAATTCTATGGGCAATGTTGATTTAACTTGCATTAGGGACTAATTGTGTGTTTTTTTTTCATGTTTGTGTAGGTCTAACATTGACATTCACACCCATCGATGGAAAGACCAACAAGACAAGGTAAAGGGTTTGATAAAGGATGAGATCAACGACATAAGTTCAGACTAACACAATTGGGAACGGGTGATAGCAGGTCAACATGAAATTAACCAAAAGAACAAGGATTAATGTGAAAGAAAATATGCTAAGGAAAACCAACCGTATAGCATAAAACCCTAAACCCTTGTAGCATTTCAAAACCAAGAAACCCCCCAAGTCAAGACATTAGATCAATGGAACATGAAATTTTGAATGTTCCACCACTGTCAACGGGTAGTATGTGAAGCATTATTTCTTAGCCTGAGTTGTTCTCAACTTGCTCGTTATACATAGTTAGAGTAGGTTGCTTTTGTGTTGTGAAGTTACCATTTCCTTTTGTTTTGGGGGTGTTATTTTGAGCAATTGGAACTTCTACTTGGAAGTTAGTCTGGTCCTTTCTTAGATAAATCTCGACTCCACATCTTGGAAGGGTATGGTTAAGTATACCAATAGAAAATTCTTTTGAGTACCTTATTTTTTCTACTCTAAATCATGAGATATCTTGTCATATGGGTGAAATCTTTCACATTTCACAAACACATCTAATAAGTAAGAGTTCTTCTCAAGTTGCAATGTGGTTGCCTCGTGTAAGGTGAAAAATCTTTATTTTTTGTTCCAACACCACTAATATCTTCAGCCCTAAGATAGGCTTCAGTGCCTATGCATTGAAAATAAAATAAAATTAGAAATAACAAAGTGAATCTCACAAGAAGAGGATAAAGTCCCAATTCAACGTTTCAGGGGGATTCAAATAATTCTATTAGGTCTATAGATGCCTGACTAGTAGTAGAGCTATGTTTGAGAAGATATCAATGATAACCTCATCAGGGCTATAGATGTTTGGCTAGTAGCAAGGCTCTATCTAGGATTCTTTTGGAACAAGAATCACTTACGTAGCTGTATGTAGGGTAGCTCATTGTCTCTTGTTGAATACTTTCTCAAATTGGGAATAATGAACATCACTTGTGCACATAGTGTTTTTCCCCTTATGACTCATCATTTTCATACTTTGGGGTAGTTCTTTAAACTTGGTACTCATGAGTGTCTGGCTGTCTAGTCTACAAAACTAGAGATTTTGGGTTCAGGATTGTTATTTTTCTCTAAAATGCTCTAGAGTATTTCCCTAGCAGGAGTCACCATTTGTTGTACATTTTTCACACACACCCATGAAACGAGGACACCCCTTTTCCTTTTTCTTTTGTGATAGCCTCAACTATTGGAGCAAAGCTCCAAATCACCCAAAAACAACCTGCAACTCAGCCCTCATAGCCAAGAAAAAAAATCACCAAATATGTGATAAGCTTTATTAAAAGCTAAGATTATGAATAATCATGTACATAGAAGCCTATTAAATAGGAAAGGATAGGTGGTGAACAGACTCACTAATGAATCACAGGTGAAACTACCTAAGGCAAATATTAGCAAATATTAAATATAAATGTCCTAAGTTAAACTTAAGACAATGTGTAAAAGGTAAAACCCTATTTACACCAAGACCCCCCCACCCCCCTTAAGTGAAAACTTAGGGAGATTATTATGCAAGATGCAATGCAAATATGAGTCTCAGCTACAAGGCCATATTGGGTACTCATGTACATATGCAATGCAATGAAATCTATCACAACTGGAGAAAAGGAGAAAACCCAATGGGACAAAACTCCTCCCCAAAAGAGAGATACAATAATGATATCCTTCACAAATCCAATCAATCTCTATCCATACAAAGGATGATAAGAGAGATCATACAACCCCCCCATAATGAGATAACCTACTACAAGAAGAAGCACTAGAAGTACATTGTGGACTAACACTAGAATCCTAAATGCAGCAATCAATGAAAGATACTTTTGTTTGCTAGAAACCATATTAGAGTCACTTAAGGACTCAAGTCAGAATCATGATAAAGCAATAGTAGACCCAATTCCAAGGAACACTAGAAAACTTGCAAACTAGCACATCTCTAGAATCTATGAAAATCCTTAAAAAATGACTAAGTGCCCTTTTATGGAAGTTTCCATGCGGGTTTCCATTTGCAGGATGCTAGTGAAGTTTGGGCCATTCGTGGAAATTTCAATTCTAGCCACCACCTATGGAATTTTATTTGTGGAATTCCACATGGGTGGCACCATTACCTTCAACACCTGCATCTCATATCATTGCATTTCTTTAGCACCTACATGTCACATCCCTACATTGTGTCAGCACTCGTATCCTCCATCTCCACATCATCTTGGTGCCCACACCTAATGTTTCCACTTTTAGGGTTTTACATGATGCTCAAGATATCTACTATAATTAATGCACCCATGCCCATAAATAGGAGGGATTTCCCTCTTATTTTCACCTTTGTGAGTTTGTGAGTTTGAGAAGCTGTTCTCATATTTTTTATAGGTTTTTGAGGATTTCAAGATAGGATTCTTCATGAGAGATCTCTTTCTATTCGCACATCTAACAAGTACGATTCCTACTTCACTTTGCATGCCTAATTTTACTATGAATTTCATTATTATCTAAGGGTTTTTGTCGATTAAATTGTTAAATTTTAAACTTAAAACTGAAACCTCTAAGCAAAAGGTTCCTTGCAAAACTCTATGATTGACATGCCCAAACTATAGTTTGAGAGGCATTGGCCCCCACATTGTTCAAACCTGCATCATGTGAAATATTGAATACAAAATTCCATGGTGTTCACACTAGAGCATCAGCACAACCACTCACAGCCCCCATAAGGACATTTTATGCCTTCCCCTTTTAAAGGCCTTAAAGTGATAAACATGAAGCATGGTTATTTTCCCACGTGTCAAGTTAAATGAACCTAAAATGTACTAAGTCCTAAAATCATTATGCGAAGTTTTTCAACACAAATGCTAGTGGCTCCCAACCTGATGGCTCCTGCATTACAAATTTTTGAAATGAACATTAAAGTATGAACCTTAAACCTTTGAATTTCTTGCATGCTTAAATGGATTGATTTGAAATTTGGCTATAGAAAGCAAAGTGTGGGGTGCCATCTTGCCTACATCATTTCATGGCATAAACCTATATGGCTTCTGAACTAACAGCAACTGCAACCACTTTTTTTTACATAGGCTCAATTATTTAAAGGTTAAGTGATAGTGATTGAATGACCTTTTCCCCACATGTTAAAATCATGAACCTCAAAATTGCTAAGTTTTGCGCCATGTAGAAAACTTCATGTGGGCTTCCATTTGTGGGATGTCATCTCACTGGTGTTTTTCCCTTCAGCACCCACATTTACATGTTGAATGAACAAGACAACTGAGAGGTGGGTGAATCATCTATACCAAGTCAAAACATCAAAACCCTTAATAGTAATTAGATCCACATGCATTCATTAAACTCTTAATTTGTTATAATGCTGAAACTTGAAAAGAAGATAACAAAAACTGAAACTTGACCAACACCATATGCAAGAGAACACCAAATTTATGTTGAAAACCCAATGTAGGAAAAACCATGGTAAGGATTAGCTCACAATATAAGTAATTGCAAAAACTAGTACAAAGAGGTTTACTACCAGAATAGGACACACTTTTTGGAAAGGATCACAGCCCAAACTCATTACCAAAATAGAAAGTAGAAAGAAGATGGAATGTTACACAAAGAACAAACTCTCAATGCAACAAAGGTTCCACCATAAGAACTCCAACATCACTAGAAGCCTTCAAGAGATCAAGATACCTTAGCTCATTGTATTTCACACCTATACACTTAATTTCGTATCACAATACTCAACTCTATTCCACACTCATCTTGCATCAACTCTCCTTGAATTTATACCATCCACAACTTGAAAAACATCTTCAAGTCAGCTACACTCTCCTTTACACTTTAAAAATTCAAATTAGGTTAGCACTAAGCATTCCTGTGATGGATAGCAATGAAAGTGGACCAATAAAAAACTTAACTGGGACCCAAATCAACTCTCACATACCATGCTATACCTTCATTAATACTTGAACATATTTGAATATAGTGTAAACACTAGGTCAGTCGTTACCCATGCAAGCATCATTAAAATTTGAATTACACACTTCCTCAAATCCAAGGATGACTTGCAAACCACATACCACACTTCATCATGATCTAGAATATTCCTCTATCCTCCTAAAATTCATAAAAATCCTTCACAACATCTCACATCTTCAGAATCTACACAACTCGTACACTCAAACTACACTACCAAACACTATAACTCTAAAATCAATCTTCTAGAGAACCAAACCAAAAATCCTCTTGACACAAGAAAGAGATCAATACCATTAACATACCTTCATAATCACAAGACCTAAAGAACAACTATGGAGAAATGTGAAGCAAGAACATTTCTCCCATTAAACCTTTGTAAGAAACACTACAAAACCAATTCATACACTGGTGAACATAACTTCCTCTAACCATCAATCTAGAAGCTAAAATTCTAGATATAGAAACTCTAAACTTCTCTATCCAACATGTCCAAACCACACAAGTATATTTTCAACCTAGAATAAATGTGAATCAAAATCAGAACACATCTGCAAACTAGAACATCTTTGCAACAACATGTTTCCTTATTTTATCAATTTTCTCAATATCCTTGACATATAAGCCATAAGTAGAATATTATCAAAGCAACACCATAGGTTAACATCAGCAACTTTATTGATGATAACATAATGCAACTAATCAAAACAATAATATATTCTCAAACACTGCACAACTATCATCAATAACAACACAAGCATGTTGACATCAATGACAACAACTTCATACTTTTAACAATCTCCCCCTTTGTCATTGATGGCAACACAATATTTGAAAAACTATCAAAGATATAACACTCTAAACATACCTATTTTCTTTTCTCTTTTCTCCCCATTGCACAACTAACTCATTATAGTCTCTTCCCCTTTGATACTTTCCTTTTTCACATGTCTCATTCTCCCTTTGTATAAAAAAAAAATCACATGACTTCTCTCTCTCCCCCTTTTACATCAATGGAAAAGGATAAAATATTTTGCATTGTTCTCCCCCATTGACATAGAACCAAGATACTTGCAACTACTCTGCATACTCCCCCTTAGGAGTACACACCAATCAACTCAACAACCTCTACACCATGACAACATATATTCCATACTACAACAATTTCACTACCTACTCCCCCTAAGAGGTAGCCACCACATTAGTCTAGACAAAGAATGAAACCATAGATCCACAGGACTGATGCATCTCCATATCCATCTAGTTCAAAGAAGGGGCAATAACCCCCAACTTCTCTCGAAGATACTCAAAAGTATCCTTAGGAAGAGCGTTCATAAATATGTCAGCAATTTGATCCTTTGTAGGTACATATTCAAGCTTTACTTCATTCTCCTTGACCTTCTCTCTCAAAAAGTGATACCTAATTGATATATGTTTTTTCTTGAATGCATCACTGGATTCTTTGAAATATTGATTACACTTGTATTATCACAAAAAGATAGAAATAGGCTCATCATAAACCACTCTAATATCCTTCCATGTATGTCTCATCCATAATACCTATTTGTAGTGAGATTTTGTTACAATATACTCAGCCTCTGCAATAGAGAAAGAAACAAAATATTGTTTCTTGCTAATCCATGATACCAATCTACATCCAAGAAACAATGCACCACCACTAGTACTTTTCCTGTCATCAACACAACCAGCCCAATCTACATGTGTATAAGCACTCAATATGAAATTAGTATCCTTAAGATACCACGAGACATAATTTGAAGTTCCTTTCAAATATCTAAATATCCTCTTCACTGCTGCAACATGTGTCTCTTTAGGTTCTTCTTGAAATCTAGCCATAAGACAAACTGTATGCATGATATCTAATCTAGTAGTAGCTAGGTATAGTAGTCCACCAATCATAGATTTACACTTGCTTTGATTAGCCTCAGGGGATTCATCATCCTTGCTTAGTTTGCAACCAATAACCATAGGAGTACATATTGGTTTGGAGTCATCCATTCCAAAAAAATTCAACATCTCTTTAACATACTTTGATTTTGAAATGAATATTCCTTTATCTATTTGATTGATTTGTAGCCCAAGGAAGAAATTCATCTCCCCAAACATAGACATATCAAACTCTTTATGCATCTCTTTTGCAACCTTCCTACACATAGCTTCATTTCCTCCAAAGATTATGGCATCAACATATACTACCACTATCAAGATTTGGTCTTCCTCAACTTTAAAGTAAAGATTACTATGTGTGGTGCCTCTATTGAATCCTTGTTGTATCAAATATCTATCCAACCTTGCATACCAAGCTTTTGGAGCTTTCTTTAATCCATATAGTTCCTTCTTTAATTTGCAGACTATATTAGGTTTATCTGACAACTCAAATCCTTTTGGTTGTTCCATGTAAACTTCTTCTTCCAACTTTCCATTCAAGAAAGCAAACTTCACATCCATATGATAAAATTTAAAGTTCTTATGTGTTGCAAATGCTAAAAACATATTGAATGCTTCCATTCTAACCACTGAAGCAAATTTCTCCTCAAAGTCTATTCCTTCAACTTGTGCATAGCCCTTACACAAGCCTTGCCTGCTTCTTACCACTTCTCATTTTTATTCAGCTTGTTTCTAAATACTCACTTAGTGCCAATAATATTTTTGTTTTCAGGTCTAGGAACAAGTTCCCAAGTCTGATTCTTCTCAATCTGCATAAGTTCTTCTTCCATTTCCTTCATCCAATTTCCATCTTTGCATGCCTCACTTACTATCTTTGGTTCAATTTTAGAAAGTAAACACGGATTTACCTTTGCTTCAACAACTCTTCTTCTCAACATGCCTTTTTTTTCCTCCAATGATCTATTCTTCACAACGATTTTTCTACACATACTTAGGGGTTTTAGGGGTCTTCTTTGGGACTTCTTCCTATTCATTCTACACTTCTTTTTCCTTAGATTTTTCTTCTTCTTCTCTGCAAGCAAGTTCATCTGACTCATATCCATCTATCACAACTGAATTTTGTAGGCCTTCATCAACCTTGACACTTGCACTTTCAACAATCCTTCTTAGCCTTTTTGTAATATCTTTAAGCTTTCAATTTAGTAGAATATCCAAGTAAGATGCCTTCATTATACCTTACATCAAACTTTCCTAAGTTTTCATCATCTCTTCTAATATAGCATTTTCTTCCAAACACTCTAAATTACTTGACAGTAGGGATCCTTCCATACCACAACTCATAGGGAGTCTTTGTGTTGTTAGCTATTTCTTGAGCTCTGTTAAGTATGTAAATAGCAATATGAATTACTTCTCTCAGTAGACTTTTGGTAGGTTATCTTCTCTCATCATAGTCCTTGCAACTTCTTGAATAGTCCTATTTTTCCTTTCAACTACTCCATTCTTCTGAGTCCTAGGGGTAGAAAATTGCCTTTTTATGTCATGATTCTCATAAAATATGTTAAATTAATTAGAAGTGAACTCTCCACCTTTGTTAGACCTCAAACATTTGATCTTCAAATCCATCTCATTCTCAACCATAGCTTTAAATTCTTTAAATCTATCTAGAGCTTCAAATTTCTCTCTAAGAAAGGTAATCCATGTGATTCTAGAATAATCGTCAATAAAAAGCATAAAATACCTTTCACCCTGAATAATTCTCTCTTGTCAGACCACAAAGGTTTGTGTGTACCAGTTCCAACAATCTGGTAGAAGATTGTTCCTTTCCTATGAAACTACTTCTTGTTTGTTTTCCAAATTAACAATCTCTACAAACAGCATTGATAGGCTTTGTAATCCTTGGAAAATATCTCATTGCTTGAACTGAACTGATTCTAACCAAATTATCAAAATTGATGTGACACATTCTCCTATTCCATAGCTATCTATCATTAATCTAAGTCATAAAGCAATGACCATCAGAACCCTTGAGCTGATAGATATTTCCATATGTCCTCTTTCCAATGGAAATTATAGTTTTGAACCCTTTTTTGAACTCATATCCATCATCCTAAAACTTAATATTGTATCCTTTGCTACACATTTATCCAAAACTCAAAATGGTATGCCTAAATCCCTTGACATAGTAAACATCATCAGTATTATGCTTGCCATCAAAACTGATTGGACCTATTTCATAAATCTTCGCACCTAAATCATCTCTGAATTTAACAAGCCCTCCATCATACTTTTCAAGTTTAACAAACTTACTTTTGTGTCTAGTCATGTGATTTGAACAACCACTTTCAATAACCCAATAGTCCTTATCCTTCTTCTCTAGAGAATTTTCCTTCACACTTCTTTTAGAATTAGCAAAAATAGATTCATCTTTTACAGCCAAAAACAAGCATTCATTATCATTAGCATCTCCATAATCAAATTCATCATTAGATATACCAACATCTTCTCTAGCATAGTAGCTTTTCTTGATCACCCTACCTTTTTTCTCCTTATTCTTATTGTTCACAGCTCTATTTGGACATCTTGAAGCATAGTGACCTATATTTCCACAACTAAATAACTTGAAAGGTAGTTTACCCTTGTGCTTACTAGTGCCCTTTTCCATCCTTCCTAAAAAGTCAGCCTCCACATTATCAAGATCATCTTCATTTGAATCTTCAATTTTTTTTATTTTCCAATCTTGAAAGAAGTCTCCACTTTTACACCATTTTTGGGACCAATTTTCCTTAGTTCAAATGTAGTTAGTGTACCATACAACTGATCTCTAGTGTAAGTATTAAAATTTTCAAATTCCTCAATAGCAGAAACTTTTTCACTATAAGAATCAGGAAGAGTTCTAAGAAATTCCTTTACCACTTTAGGTTCTTTGACTTGTGCACCAAGACCTCTCATTGCACTTACTAGTTCATTAACCCTATGCATGTAACTTGTGATTGTTTCATCATCAAACATTCACAAAGTCTCAAATTGTGTCTTTGTAGTTTGTAACTTAGCTTGTTTAACCTTATCATCTCCTTCATAGATACTTTCTAGCTTATCCCAAACTTCTTTATCAATTTTTAGATCCATAACATTCACTAACTCAGTATTTCAAGACTAGTCAAAAGAACAAACCTTGCCTTACCATCTATTTCATAGGCCTTGATTTCATCACTCATGTATGATTCATTTGTAGGCATGATGTATGCAGTCTTTACTACCTTAACAACTTCAAATCCAAGATAAATCAGATAGCCTTCCATCTTCACCTTCCAAAATGCATACAATGTACCATGAAACATAGGGATATCCTTCTTGTTCGTCATATAAATCTACCTCAAGAGGTTAATCTTTTTCTAAGGAACCTTGATCTAATACCAATTGTTGAATGAAAAAGACAACTAAGAAGGGGGGTGAATCGGTTGTACCAAATTAAAACATAAAAAACCCTCAACAATAATCAGATCCACAAGCATTCAATAAACCCTTAATCTATTATAATGTTTAAACATGAAAAGTAGATAACAAAAACTGAAACAATCAACACCATCCACAATAAAACACTAGATTTATGTGGGAAATCCAATGAGGGAAAAACCATGGTGAGGATTAGCTCACAATATGAGTAATTGCAAAAACTATTACAAAGAGGTTCACTACCAGAATAGGACATGGTATCTAGAAAGGCTCACATCCCAAGCTAACTACCAGAATAGAAGTAAGAAAGAAGATAGAATGTTACATAGAGAACACACTCTCAATACAACAAAGAATCCACCACAATAGCTCCAAAAACACTTGTAGTCTTTCAGAGATCAAGATACCTCAGCTCACTACATCTAGCAATCTTGCATTATAGCTTGCACTACATTTCACACCTCTACACTTAATTTCACACCACAACACACAATTCTATTCCACACTTCATATCATATCAACTCTTCTTGCATTTATACCATCTACAACTTGAAAAACATCTTCAAGTCAACTACACACACCTTTACACTTTACAAATTCAAAATAGGTCATCACTAAGCATTCCCGCAATGGATAGAAATGAAATTGGACAATAAAAAACTTAACTAGGACCCAAAACAACTCTCACATGCCACGTTATTCCTTCATTAATTTTCAACCATCTTTGAATGTAGTGTAAACACCAGGTTGGTTGTACCCATGCAAACACCATTAAAATTTGAATTACACACTTCCTCAAATCCAAGGATGACTTAAAACCACATACCACACTTCATCATGATCTAAAATATTTCTCTATCCTCCTAAAATTCATCAAAATCCTTCACAAAAACTTACACCTTCAGAATGTACATAGCTTGCACACTCAAACTACACTACCAAAAACTACAACTCTAAAATCAATCTTTTAGAGCACCAAACCACAAATCCTCTTGACATGGGTAAGAGATCAATACCATCAACATACCTTAAAAATCACAAGACCTAAAGAGCAACTGCAAAGAAATGCAGAGCAAGAACATTTCTCCTAGACACCTCTATAAGCAACACTACAAAACCAGTTCACACACTAGTGAACATAACATCCTCTGACCATTGATCCAAAAGCCAAAATTTTGGATATAGAAACTTTGAACATCTCTATCCAACATATCCAAACCACACAAGTATATCTTCAACCTAGAATAAATGTGAAGCAAAACCAAAACACCTCTATAAACCAGAACATCTCTACAACACCTTGTTTCCCTATTTTATCAATTTTCTCAATATCCTTGACATCTAAGCCATAATTATAAGCTTATCAAAGAAACACTAGAGGTTAACATCAACAACTTAATTGATGATAGCATAATTCAACTAATCAAAGCAACAATCTCTTCTTAACCACTGCACAAATATCATCAATGACAACACCTTCATACTTGCAACATTACCCAACTTGCAACCTAATGGTACCCACAATTCTTCAGTCCATGAAAGTTCAAAACCTGAAAAAATGCTAGAAATAGCATTAGAATGCTAATTTTAAGATCCCTTTTCTGGCATTTGGTATATTTATGATGATTATGGACCATATTGATGTGCTTTTCAATTGGAATGTCTTGCTTTCTCTCTTAATAAATTCAACTTATTAAGCATTGTTCTTGCAATTTTTATGGAAAAGGCTGAGAAAGTGGGGAAGAGTGACAGAGTAACAAAGATCAAGAAAGAAAAGGAAAAAATGAAGTACAAGTTCCACAACGTCAAGGTTACCTCCATGATTGCCTCAGTCTATATTAAGATATTAGATACTAACCTTGGGCACATCAACATTGATGGGTTTTGAGAATGTGTCTTGTTCAACCTAAAGAATGACATGGAAAGAAGGATCTAAAAGACTATCATCACGCATGCAACAGGTTTTCCACTATCTTTAGTCAGTCCTGAGATCATTCATGGGTGTAGGGATTTTTACCACAGGGTTTCAAGAAGAATCATCACTTTAGAGGGATGGGTATTGGCTCACTTATCACCTTTGTCCATTGCACGTACTTTTGGGATCCCTTCTTTTTTAGAACTAGAGGTATGTGAAAGGGAGTATGCCCTCAATATTTGGAAGACAAAACCTCTAGGTTGTGCTTAGGTGATAAATAAGAGATTGATGCAGACCCCTCAACCTAGTGCAGGAAAACTTCCCAAAAATCTATACAAAAGTGATTTCATATAGGAAGCAAATGACTTGGTAACATTACTAAGAAAGATCATAGCACTCTCCACTTCTAACGTATTCGAGGAGTGGATGTGGTATTTTATTGAGGAAATTTTGAGGGGAGAAACTAAGTTCCACTGGGAAAATCTTATTAGTGATAATATCCATGCACAGTATGTTTCAGTAAAGAATAACTTGGAGTTTTACATGACCTCTTATGTTGTCTATGTGTTGGCAGAAAATTTTCCATATAGAGGTTTGACATGTAGAGGAAATCTGGGGACAAGTCTAGAACAGACCATCGATTATGAATGTTACTCGCAGTTGCAATATAGGAACTTCAAAAGAAATTACAAAAGGGTAAATGATGATTTTATTATGTATATACTTAGATCTTTGTCAAATGAATTCAGGAATAGAATGTCATACTATGCTAAAGTGATGGTGAAGAACTTTGGCTACCAGTTTATCCCATATCCTAATTTCAAGTACTTCAAAATTGAGGGCTTCTCTGTAACCCCATATAGATTGTCGAGATATTTGACTAAAAAGATGGTCCTATTGGAACTTACAGGATAATTGTGCATGTCATATAGATTGCTACAATCCAAGCACAGAGTTGGGATGCCTTACCCCATGGCACTAGAAAGGGGAATGTACATATGTCCGACAACAATCTTAGCTAAGAACTTTGATATGGAGATTCAAGAGTATGGACTCCATTTCCACACTCCAAGGGAAAGTTTTGACTCATGGGGTAAGTTGAAGAAGAAGGTTGGAAAGAAACACAAGAATAAGCCACATATGGAGGACTTTTGGGCCAATTGCAAGAATGACCATGAGGTTAGGAAAAGACTCTATATGAGGATGTCCTTGGAGTTTGTAAGAATTCTAGATATATATACTATTCCTGATTAGGTAGAGGGGGAAGATAATAGGCTAGATGAAGCAACATACAATAAATAGCTAAGGTCTCATTTCCATTAATTGATTGGACTAAGGAGGAGGAGACTGGAATTGATGTTGTCACTCATGTAGTGCTACAAAGAATGAAGAAGTGGCTTGATGAACAAATTTCCCAATTGGAACAACAAGGAATAGATCTTACTTTTGGTGAATGGGAGCAAGAAAATTTTAGAAACCAAGATCTGAAATGCAAACCAAAAAAGCCTTCCACAAAAGAGAAAATAAAAAAAACATAAGCTATTGCAAAAAGATGTGCAACATAATATTATTCAGGAATTCTTAATTACAAGATATGATTTGCTTTATAAAAGCAAAGATGCATAACCCTAATAACAAGATAGCTCAACAAGATAAGGATGAGAATAATAAACCTAGGAATTAAATATTACCTAAGTAAAGTTATGCAAGTGTGATTAAATATTAATTACACTAACACCCCCCCATAAGTGCAACTTAGGGAGACTAAAAAAGCATGCACCTAAAACTAAGATGAATGCATGAAAGCATGAATGGGTCCCGGCAACAAGGCCTAATCAAGTACCCATGTACAAATGCAATAATGAAGTAGAGAAGGAAAACCCAGTGGGACAAAACCCCCATACAATGGGATGATTTTTGCAAAGAAGCTCTGGAAGAACACTATGGATTAACATTGGAACCGCAATCTAACAAGCAAGGAAAGATACTTCTGTCTACAATTGAAACCAAAAATGGAATCATAATAATGTGATAGCAGACCCAATGCCACAGAACACTGGAAAACTCACAAACTGGAACAACCCTGGACTCTATGAAGCAACAGTAGATGAGATCATGACAGAATCTAGAAACTGTGTATCTCGATGTCGATGCCAAACTGAGACTAAAACTCTTCCATAGGAATAAGTACCATAAAGACTCTAGAACAATAACCATAAAAACATGGCCCTCAAACTGAGAAGGATCTGAACCAATGCAGATCAAGAAACATAAACTCTCAATCTAAAGTGTGAACCGATGTGAATCTGATATGTGTCAAGCTAGAGAAAAAATGTGGCCAAAAGAAACTAAGAAACCAGATAACCCATGCGAGCTTTCAACAAATCAAGATGAAGATGGAGATCAAAGTGCATGCACACTCTAATCAGATTATTATGCAAGAAACCCCCCTGATGGAACTTCATCTTAGTTCATTTATTGCAATAACCCAACTATTGTAAAAGGATAGAATGCTAAAAATGCATAAAAAAAAAAGACCTTAGATCTATGTAGAGGACTGAACCAGCTTTCCAACACCACAAGAATGATGAAAAAAGGATCACCGAGTCAAAAGATATGCCCTTCGGAGTGAAAACAACATCTGAGTTCAAAGACCTACAAAATAAATATGGAGAAAAATCTGGTTAAAAAAATTGCACCACTGGATTGGCGTCAGAATCATATTTCCAACAGTATCTCATTTTTGAAAAACGGAGATCGTATGCAAAAAATATGCCCAATTTGGTGAAAACAGCTCTAGAAAGACCAATAAGGCCTACAGGCAGCCCAGGGGGCTAAAAAAAATTAGCCCTTGGTCCTGTGCACAACCAGGGGCTAGATTGTAGGTGTTGGGGGTAGAGCCCCTGGTCCTCCATGGGACCGCCGCTAGGGCTGGGCGGTCGGGCGGGGGCTGGGCACATAGCGCTCAGTCCCCCATACGACCACAGCCTACGCGCAGGGGGCCGCAGGGGCTAAGCGCTGGGACCGGCGGCGGTGGGCGGTGCAGAGGGGTGGCGCTACTGGGCTAAGTGGTCCTCCAATGGGCACTCGGCTGAGCGGCAGTGATGCTTCTTGTTTAGGACTGGAGGCGCAATTTTCTGCGCAAAAAATCATTTTTTAAAAAATATAAAAATGCCTCAAACTGCGTGCAGGGGAGGTCATATGGCCCCCCAAACAGAAAAACAAATCCTTTCGGATCAACTGCACCAAAATCAATGAAACAAAGGGCATTCTTAAGGTTTTTGGCTGCTGCAAACGTAATGGTGACCTCCGTTTGTGCCCAAAGTGCCTCAAAAAATCAGCTACCTCCAAAGCTTGCAAAAAAACTCCCAACTTGAAACCTTCATGGATCTAGCAAATGATGGCCAAAATCTGCAAAACAAAAGCCAATCCTAACTTTTTCCAGCGCTCTGAATCCAATGGTGAAGCCTGATCTAATCCAAGGTGTTGCATGAATAAACTCAAGGCATGATACCCTCGAGGAATCCTGAACGAACTCTGCAAAGATTTTCTCAAAAATTTGAGAAGGGGCTGCAAATCAAGGCTCTGATACCATGTTAGAAACCAAGATCTGAAATGTAAACCAGAAAATCCTTCCACATAAGAAAAAATAAAAAAATCATAAGCTATTGCAAAAATATGTGCAACATAATATTATTCAGGAATTCTTAATTACAAGATATGATTTGTTTTATAAAAGCGAAGATGCATAACCCTAATCTTATCTTGAGCAACAAGAGAGCTCAACAAGATAAGGATGAGAATAATAAACCTAGGAATTAAATATTACCTAAGTAAAGTTATGCAAGTGTAATTAAATATTAATTACACTAACAGAAAAGGCTCAAGAAAGTGATGAAGGAGGAAAGACAGAAGATGAGGCCAAGGTAGGCTCATCAAGTAAGAATGTGATATCTCCTCCTGCTACTCGCTCCTAGAAAAGGAAAGATACATCTAAGAAGCAGCCCACAGAGAAGCCTTAGGTTTACTACAGAAAGGTTGTAGAAGGATTAATGCCTTCCCCAAAGAAGGCCAAGAAGGGAGGTACTTTCATCATGGATACCATCAAAGGAGAGCCTTCTCCTCTTGAGGAGAACATTCAAACGCAATCACCCACTCATCCATCCTAACCACCACCATCCACTGCACCACTTCCATAAACTGTCATAACACTCCTACCACCCATACCCCCTCAACCTACACTAAACATCTATATCCACTTTCATCCACCACTTTGACCACCTTGGTGATTGTGGTTGAATCTTCAACTACATCATCATCTCCATCTTCCTCCTCACTTTTTCCTTCTCAGCCTACCTTCTCCACACTATCGCCTACTCTCTCCTCTATCTCACCTTTTCCAACTACCATTCCACAATCCTTCATAGCATATTTACAAAACATTAAAAAATTATTTTTAGACACCCTATTGTCCCTAGATGCTAGACTCCTTATGTCTCAGCTCGTTGCTTCTCTACCTAATCCTACTCTCTTGGAACTGCCCAAAATGGAGAAAATTTGAGAGGATATTCAACATAAAGGGAAAGAAAAGCTCGAGGGTGTAAGTGACTCTGGTAATGACTCCATGGCTCTAGAACATGAAGAATATTTTGAAGATCTAAAATAAGGGCTAAAAATTGTGGATCTCTATGAAGAAGCTTCTGATGAAGATGAGGAACAGACTCTAAATGAAGGAAAATTGAGTAAGGCTTTTGAGGAGTAGTTGCCTGAAGAGAGCCTCAAAGATGAGAAATAATAAGAACATTAGGAGGAAGAAGAAAGAGGGAAATTAGGAGAAAAGGAAAAGGAAGCGGATATTGATTTTGCTCATACTAAGAAATTAAGAGAAGAGCACATTGGGGAGGAAAAGATAACAAAGGATGCCTCCAAAGATGAAGCCAAAATGCAACAAGATAAGGTGTAGGAGCATGATGTCAACACTACATCCTTCATAGAGAAAACATAGGCTCCTTCTTGGTTAGAGCACCAACTGAAGGATAAAGCCTCAGTGGTACATGATATGAGGGCCCATTTTGAAGCTATTATGGTGTGTGCAGGATAGAATCCCAAGGAGAGGAAGAAAGCAAAGGTATGGTCACACATCATGATCGATAGCTATAGATATTGCACTATTCATGTGGCCACTCCAATAGTAGACAAGGATGCTACTACCATCCTAGATTCTAAGTACCAGGTCACTTTTATTAACATCAACCCAGCAAGCAGGATGTAGAAAATTGATGAATTTCAAGGGTCAGTGTTAAATTTTTGAATCAAATGGACAAGGACCAGGACACCAAGAAGGAATTAAAGGCACAAGTGGTAGAATTAACTACCTTTATTCAAAATTTGGTCACCTCTAGTAGGGAGGTACCCATTGAGGCTCCTACCCTACAATTTTTTCTAAGGAAGAAGTGAGAAAGGTAGAATGCATGAGAAGTTGGACTAATTCCACTTCTGATTGGATTAACCGTGTTGCTACTATGGGAGACAAGGTTGTGGATGTCAAGGTGGAGATGCATAACCACTTCCTGATTTTGAGAATAGAAGTTGACAAGGAGATTGAGGAGTGTAAGGCCTTTCCAGGATATCACGATCTCACTTGTCCAAATTTGCATGTAATAGGAAGTTTATCTGTAGAAATTTTGGGAAAGAATAGATTTTGACCAAGGATGAGCTCAAGGAGCCCGAGCTGTGGTTATTTTCCATTGAATTCTGAAAGGAAGTCCTCACCAAGGTGCTTCCTGAATTACAAGTAATTGATGAAAGAATCACTAACTTGTTGTTAGACTATGATTCGATTTTGGATCTTTTGGCTAGGGCGCAAATGTCTGCAACAAAGTTATATGTTGGATCTATCAAGAAGGCTTGGACGAATAGGACCAGAAAGGATATGTTGATAACTTGGATGGGGATTTCTTAGATTTTATTGCACGAGCATTTACAAGGTTTGAATAATTGATCCAAAGAATACATTCATGTGTAGAACTGGATGAAGAGTTAATGGAGGAATATAAATTGATCACATTCAAAATCGGTAGAGATCAGCTACCCCCTCAGCAACAACTTTCTAAGGCCTTAGTTAATTTCATTAAATATGTTGTAAAAGAAAAGAAAGCTAGAAATATTTTAATAGAAGACAAATAGCTATAATTTCTACCTACAAGACAAAAGTAGTTATCTCAAAGTGTGTGCACCCAGCTTTTGGGGATTTTGTAGAATATTTCTTGAATATAAAATAAGATAGGAATATTTTACATTCTCCTAGGTTCACATATAAACATATTTTATATTGAGGAAAATTGTAAATGCATTTAATTTATCTAAAACCCTAAGGGATATTAAATCTGGGACCTTGAATAGGATTTAATCATGGCCATTGATTTGTAATGAAAAATCTATAAATAACAGCCTCCTCTCATTTTTAATGGGTTGAGAAGAATTGTTGTAACAAGGCATTTTGATGAAATACAAGTGAAGGCATTGAAGTGTTGGTGATTTCCTTGTGTTCTTTGAATGTATGCATGATTTTTTCTTTCATTTTTCATTTCAGCATTGTTATTTTATGTTCAATTGCAATAATGGCAAAGTGTTAAGATATCTTGATGAACTTCCTACTCATACCTTTTGTAATTTGTTGATTGTAAGTTACTTTGTAAGGTTAGTATGAGATAATTTCATGTACTCAAGTTCAACTATGTATATTTATGCACCTATGTATGAATGTTACAGTTTGAAAATCTAAAGATCACCTTTGAAGATTGCACTATTTATGTGAGATTGTAGTTTTAATCTTGGTTAAGCAGGAATTGGTTTGTTTGGGAGTTTTTTAATCTAAAGCATCAACCATTGTTGTGGTTGTCCTTAGGTTTTAGATTTAGGATTTCTTTTGAACCCTTAGCCTTTTGATATTTCTTTATGAATCTGTGTTAGAATAACTCAAGTTGTTATATTTGATGATTAGAGTTTATTTCATATTGTTGTTCTAAAATTACAGCAAGGATTTTAACCAATCCTAAGACTTTTGGAAACCTCATTATAGTCCCATAGGCTTCTAGTCTTTATTACCATAAATTCCCCTTGTGATTACCAACAAATCACATCACTACTAAATTATTTTTGCATTGTCAAGACCTGACCTTAAAACCTTGGGGTTATTTTTTGAATTTTTCTAAAAAGAGTCACCTTTAAAAAGAGATAGAACACTTTTGTTTTATCTGTGTTGTGTAGTGCTAAAACACTCATCAACACCTAAAAATTCTTCAAGTAGGCTTTTGATACCTTAATTTCCTTAGTAAAGGAGGATTAAATGGGGCACTAGATGGTCTTCATTTTGAAATGAAGATGTTGTTAGGAAAAGTCACAAGACCCTTTCCACATTCCAATGTCTTTGAGAGAATGTTTGTGGGCCTCTAACTTTTGAATTGTCTTCCCTTTTGGTGATAGAATATAGTCTTCTACCATCCTACAGAACCCTTCCCACTATTCAATGTCCTTGGAGAAGGGCTACATTTTCCCTATCCCTTGAACTATCTTGGTCATTGATGATTTTTTGACCAGTATGCAAACTACTGCTAGCTCCTACCATCTAGAAACCCTCATCGTGGAACACCTATGAATCAAAAAATTGAAATTTTCCTATTAGAGGCGTCTCACACTTAGATCTCTTCCATGCTCCTTAGTGAATAAATTTGACCTCAATAGATCTTATCCAATCTTATCTTTATTAACTTTTATTTAATTCTAGTGTGTTTGGTCATTTAATAATGACATAAGTCATTTAATATTTGCATTAGGTAGTTCATCACACCTTACCTATATAAGCAAAGTCTTTGTACACTTTTGTAATGTACCTCATCATCACATTTGATAGATCTTAATATCAAGAAAGCTCATTTCTTGCATACTCTCTTGTAGAAGGTTTTCATTGTTATTGTAGGTGGTCTTGGGTATTCAATTAATCGTCAGCTCCTACATGTTATCAGATCCATGGCCATGCAAATTCCTTCTCAGAATTGAGGGCAGAGCTATTTCCAATAAGAGATCTTGGTGGATTTTAGTAAGGTTGAATATACTCTTCTCTTGCACCATATGGTGATCTAGAGAATTAAAAAACTTTAAAAGAACACAAGCTTTAGGGGTTTCCTCTTAGTGGGTTTCTATTACAAGTTAATTTTGGTGTGTGTTGGAGGTAATCTAAGCTCACCATTAAACCAATGGCATCAAAGAAATTCAAGATTGGATTTCATTTTGTTAAAAATTGACATATTGTGATATAGGGGGATTCGCTACTCATGAGTTCTCTTCACTCAGAGATCCTCATGGGGCAAAACTTCCCTATATTACCTTAATGGAATAGTGTAGAAGTTTCAAATTTTGAAAGAGTAGGTCATAGATATTCTCTGGACAAACTATCAGGCTCTCGGCCAAAATACGTTAGTGCAAAAAGTGGATGATAGCGTAGCGTGCTAGTGTCTCATACGGATCAGAGAGTGAGTTTTTCAAAGAAAACACATAAACAACCACTTCTACTCTGAATGCTAAAAACCACAAAATACAGTAAAATAGCAGAAAGTGATAGAACTAAGATAAAGAAGTAGAAATGACAAAGGTAAGGAGAAGAAAGTAAAGAATACTTACAATCGTGCGGATGATGAAGCTTCCACCAAATGAATGTCTTTAAAACCTGCACACAAGAGGAAGAGAGAAATTGTTTGGGCTATATAGGGGTCTGCCTCAGTCAAACCCCATTTTGGTGTTCCCACCTCCACGGATAGCCAAAGGAACAAGATAAAGAAGTAACAAAGACACAATCTCTACAAAACAATACTATGTTACTCAACCAAATGATAGAGGAGAGAAGAGGGAAGCTTACCACCTCCACCAAGAGCACTTAAGGCTACTTGGGGGAGAAAATGAGAGGACCTCAAGCCTCTATTGCAATGGTTTCATCCCAAACTTTCTCTACCAATGTGATGGAGTGTTGATGTTGCTACTGTGGAGTGTAAAATGTTTTGCTAGAATGCTTGGAAGAGGATGTGAAGCTTGTGCATCAAGTACAGAAATGGTGAAGAGATCTCTCCAACCTCCAAATGGAAGTTCAAGGATTGAATATGAAGGAATGAGGAAGAAAATGGCCATATTCAGGTCAGTTGGTCGAGGAGGGCATTACAAATCAACCCCCAATGGGAAGTGTAATTCCTCTGTAGGCTCTAGAAGCGAGAATCTGTCAGGGATGTAAGTGCGTCGCGTGGACATCTATGTGTCGCGCGGGTGTCCTCGATAGAAACGCCTCCACTCGACACTCAAAATAGGCACCAAGTGTGATGCAAGCAGCGGGCTTAGGTGGAATTAAGCCTCCGAACTTGGTTTTCTAAAGTGGACAAAGGAAAAAAAGGGGATTTGCACATGGGGTGCAAATTTTCTCTTATACATTTTTCCCCCACTTTAGCGAGCATGAATACTGATGAGTGCTTGGTAAAGTAGATCATGAAAGATTAAGGTTAGAAATGTATACCTGAACTATCAAGGAAGTAGACTGCGATCTAGTGAACCTGAGAGTGTAGGATCAAAAGAGGACTTTGTAGTTCTGCAAAACTATGAAGCTGAAGAAAGAGCATATACTCAGGATGAAGAAGATGTAAATCTTTGATCTAGTACATACAAGAGAGAAGAGAGAGATAAAGAGCATGGTGAAAGCAAAACCTACTTAGGAGTAGAATCCGCACCACAAAGAAGGTGATAAAAGCAAACCCCGCTCAAGGAGGAAACCCGTATCACTGAAAAGCGAGTGGTGAAAGAAAAACCCGCTCAGGGGTACAACCTGCACCACAAAAGAAGGTGATAAAAGCAAACCCCGCTCAAGGAGAAAACCCCTATCACTAAAAAGTGTGTGGTGAAAGAAAAACCTGCTCAGGAGTAGAACCCGCACCACAAGAGAGGTGATAAAAGCAAACCCTACTCAAGGAGGAAACCTGTCACTGAAAAGTGCCTTACAAGCCTCTAGACCTGCAAGGAGGCATCCCCTAAGATCTCTCACATGGAAGAGGCTGAGAAAGTTCCTTACAAACCCACAAACCTACAAGGAAGGTGTCCTTCAAGAACTCTCACATGAAAGAAACCCCAAGGAAGCGGACTCCACAAAGTTGAGAAGCAGCGACATGTCTACCCGCAAATAGAGAATGTCTAAGGCGGTGACATGTCTACCTACAGATAGAACATGTCTAAAAGAGTTTGGTCACACAGACTGTTAAAAATTTCAAAGGGGTCCCTCAAGAACCTGGCATGAAAAAAGAGGGGTCCACTCAAGGGATGTTTTGTTTGAAAGGTGAGGTCTAGTCAGGCTTCCCCTAAGCTAGACGCGAAGATATAAAATAGGTCTAGTCGGGTTGCCCCCAAGCTAGACACCAATGAATTTGTTTGAGAGAAAATATTTCAAAGAGGTCCCTCTGGAACCCTTAAAAAGGAAGAGGGGTCCACTCAAGGGACGCTTCATTTGAAAGACATAGCGAAGAGAGGGGTCCTTAAGAAGTACACACATCTCTTAAATGAGTTATCACTCCCCCCAACATACGAGGAGAACCATACAAGATACTTGGAATAGGATAGAGGTAAACCTCAATATCACTTGTCTTACAAAGTAAAGGAAGGTGCATCAATCAAATAGAAGTTTGATGGCACCTGAATCACAAAGTTGTTTCATTTTATCCTTCAAGGATTTACATTCGCTAGTGGAATGACCAAGCACTCGACGGTATGCACAGAAAAAATGTTTACACTTACAAACTTTCTTATGTGTAGAAGGAAGAGTAATCAAGCGGGCTTTTAGAAGCCACAACAAGATACACTCTTGCTTAGATAAAGAATGAGGAGAAAGAAGCAACCTTTCTCTTATGAGGAAAATTTTGACTGCTCACAATGAGAAGATCCGACCGTAGAAGACAAAGGAGGAGGATCTCCATAGAGAGTATTATTCTATCAAAGGGGATCACACTCTTCTATGAGATTGCCATCATCCTTATTGATAGGACCACCAACATTAACCTCCTTAACATAAGTGTGCCATCATCCTTATTGACAGGACCACCAACATTAACCTCCTTAACATAAGTGTGATCATCTTCCTCAAAGGAGGATAACATCGAGAACATTACAAGTTGCATTCACCTTACCCTATGATACAGAAGAATGACCATCTTTGATAGTAGGTTTGGATGATGTTTTCAGAAGGTCTAAGTGGATCGGGTCGACTTTATATTCCCCAACGAAGGGGTCTATAAAGTCTAAAGGACCTTGATCACCACCAAGACATGCATTCCTTTGAGAAGATGTAGAAGGAGCACACTTATGACTCCTTGCTTTAGAAGGATCTTCTTTAGGGACGTTTACCTCAAGAGTACCCTTTGTAGGAGGTACTGCTGGAGTAAGCATCGACACATTAGGAGATACTGAAGGAATAAGAGTAGGTACAGCTGAAGCTCAACCAATAGCTGCCATCTTACACAGGTGCATAGCCTCAGGGTCAGCCTTAACTATGACTACACGATTGTTACAAATAAACTTAATAGATTTATGCAAGGTAGATGGGACTACACCCATAGCATGAATCCACAGTCTACCAAGGAGAAGGTTACATGGTAACTTTTCTGCCATGACATATACAAGGGTAGGAACAGTAATAGGTCCCGATCTCAAAGGCAAGACTATCATGCCTAGGGATTGTCAACTAACATTATCAAACCCACGAAGGACAAGAGAAGAAGTATTAAGAGAGGATGGGTCAATATTAATTTTATGTAATAGATCGATACTACATACATTGAGTGTCAAACCAGCATCAATGAGATTATGTCTAATGCCTATCTTATTAATGTTGACTATAATCATCAGAGGATCCACTTGCTTTTGTACTTCCGGAGGCAGGAGCTCCTGCAGAAAGAATGTAATGTTCGGCAAACCCGTGCGAATATATGCCATCAACGCATTATCGTCTGTCGACCTAGCAAAAGAAGGAAAGAGAGTCCTTTGCAAAGCTTCTTGAAGCATACCCTGATAAACTGGGGTAGACCAAAGTAAATCCCATAGTGAGATCTTATCTGGAGTAACTCAAGGTTGCTCGACAAGATTGCAATCACTAGGTTCTTTAGCTATAGGTTTAGGAGCTAAAGAAAGACTTGGTTGTTTTTCCATTTCATTCTCATAAGTATAGGCTACCGATCTATAAGAGGAAGCCCTAGAAATATTAGGAGAACCACTATGAGATGGAACACCATCAATAGCACAAACCCTTTCAGGAGAAGGAGTAGATAGAATCACATGAATAATCGGTCTCTTAGGCCTTTGAGGGGCAGTGGAGACATAGGTCTCATTTACTAAATCATCACAACTAGTAGAACAATTATTTGAATACATATTCTTGACATCAATCCAAATAGGATCAAATTTGGAATAGTTATTTGAAGGAACCTTCTCAATATCGATCCAAGGAGAATCAGATGTGCAAGGAGATTCATCATGCACTAATGCATCACCTCTAGAAGAGAGTGTATTAGAACAAAGATGAGATTCATCATTCACAAATGCATCATCTCTTGAAGAGAGTGTATTGGAATGGGAAGGAGCTTCGTCATTCACAAATGCATCATCTCTAGAAGAGAGTGCATGGGAATGAAGAGAGGGTAGAGTCATGTTGAGAAAGGTATCAATGATTTCATCTTTTTGCAATAATATTTCCTCTTAAGAAAGAGGAATCTCATGAGAACGATAAAAGATACCAAGTGACATGGGTAAAGCCAAGTCACCATCACATGTACCAAATGGAACGTCATTAACATCTTTAACAAAATTAGATACAGAACTAATAAAAGAAGATATTATATCCATTACAATCTTTTCCGAAGAACAATGTTGTTCACGTCGGGTTCACCAAAATTTGATATAGAGGGATTCGCTACTCACAAGTTCTCTTCACTCAAAGATCCTCATGGGGCGAACTTCCCTATATTACCTCAATGGAACAGCGTGGAAGTTTCAGATTCTGAAAGAGCGGGTCACAAAGATTCTCTAGACAAAATGTTGGGCTCTCGACCAAAAGACGTCAGCGCAGAAAGCGGACGACAACATGGCACGTTGGCATCTCATACAGATTAGAGAGTGATTTTTTCATAGAAAATGCATAAACAACCACTTCTACTCCAAATGCTAAAAACCACAAAATACAGTAAATTAGCAAAAAGTGATAGAACTGAGATAAAGAAGTAGAAATGACAAAGGTAAGGAGAAGAAAGGAAAGAATACTTACAACCGTGCAGATGACGAAGCTTCCACCAAACGAATGTCTTCAAAACCTGCACACAAGAGGAAGAGAGAAATTGTTTGGTTTGTATAGGGGCCTACCTTAGTCAGACCCCATTTTGGTGTTCCCACCTCCACAGACAGCCAAAGGAACAAGATAAAGAAGTAACAAAGACACAAGCACTACAAAATAGTACTATGCTACTCAACCAAATGATAGAGGAGAGGAGAGGGAAGCTTACCACCTCCACCAAGAGCACTCAAGGCTACTTGGGGGAGAAAATGAGAGAAACTTGAGCCTCTGCTACGATGGTGTCATCCCAAACTTGCTCTACCGACGTGATGGAGTGTTGATATTGATGTTGTGGAGTGTAAAGTGTTTTGCTAGAATGCTTGGAAGAGGATGTGAAGCTTGTGCATGAAGTCCAAAAATGGTGAAGAGATCTCTCCAACCTCCAAATGCAAGTTCAAGGATTGAATATGAAGGAATGAGGAAGAAAATGGCCATATTTGGGTCAGTTGGCCGAGGGAGTTACAAATCGACCCCCAATGGGAAGTGTAACACCTCTGCAGGCTCTAGACGCGAGAATCTATCAGGGACGTAAGTGTGCCGCGTGGGTGTCCTCTGCAGAAACACCTCCACCGATGCTCAAAATAGGTGCCAAGTGTGATGCAAGCAGCGGGCTTAGGTGGAATTAAGCCTCTGAACTTGGTTTTCTAAAGTGGACAAAGGCAAAAATGGGATTTTCACATGGGGTGAAAATTCGCTTAAATACACATATTTTACTAGATCTATAAGGGTTTCAACTTGGGAGGTGGTTACCAAATCAAGGAGGTAGCTAAATTTTTAGCACTTTTGGCTAGAATAAACACTTCCATTACATTTGGAAGACCCAAAAACCCTAATATTTCCTATCAAATTGTCTAAATCAAAGACTTTTTCCCCAATCCGTCTAAGGACTTTTTATTGTATCATCCCCATTATTCATTCATATAGTTGTATGAAATTTGTATGGTATGGCTATTACAAGTCATATGGCATTTGATCATGTTAATGTGCAATATTCCTTGTCCTCTACATGTGACAAAAAATGGCATCTACAAGCAAATATTCCTTTTCCTCTACATACTATGTAGGCATCACTCTCTACATCAACATCATCAATTAGGTACTAGGTCAAATCATAGGTGATATGTTTTAATTGCGATCAAAAATATTTTAATAAATACTTTAATTTTAATCATTGCATTTTAAAAAAATATTAAAGCATTTGGAGCAAGGTTAAGTGACACCCATAGTTTTGTGGCTAGCACTTGGAACTTAGTTTCAGGGCTTCACCTAGGTGGCGCATAGATTTCCATCAGCCCCCACCAATGACACTCAACAGTGGGAAACAAGTTTTTTATTTTCAAACTACTAGCCATACAATCCTATTGGTGAGTGATTGCTAGCCCCTAGGGGCTAAAAATTTGGTCCCCTAGTGCTCAAATTGGGCCATTTTTCCACAAAGCTTAACTTTTTTCCAAGATATCAAATTTTAGAAAATGAGATATTGATAGAAAGCTAGTTTCACATACTCCACAATGGTGCAAGTATTTTTGCTAGATTTTTCTATAGGTATATTTTAATGTATACTGAAGTCATATTTCTTATTTGGAACTTTCAGCTCATAATTTTTTTCTTGGATCTCCATTTTTCATATTTTTATGACATTAAAAATGTATTGAGGAGCACTCTCTTTGTGCATATGCACTTTTTCTATTTTCAGCCCTAGTATTATTTATTCAAATTTTGGCATATTTGTATTTTGGTTGATTACTTCGACATACCATCTCCTGGAGAATTTCTATATTTTTTGGAAGGCTTCATTTGCAATATACATCATGTTTGGGGGTTTCTAATTGCTATTGAAGGTTAATATCTATAATTTTGGAGATCTATCATAGATAATTATGGGGTTTTCATTTCATCCATCATTGATCATCTTGAAAAGGGGAAATTATAAACAATGGATAGATAGCATCATCAAACATCTTTGTTGGATTCATTTTTCCATATTTCTATTGTATTCTTCTCCCTCTGGTACTAATAGTAAGAAATTTTCTTAGAATTGAAAAAGGGATCATGTCTTAGGAGTTATTGATATGCATGTTGATGATGAAATTTTGAATATTCTTGTTCATTTTCAGTGTCTCATGCTCTTTGGACCAAAATTTGGGATATGGATGGAGATCTTAATAATTAGCTATTCCCAAACGATCCAATTTTAGATTTTCTTATGCCTCTTTATTTTTCAAAAAGGATACCCTATGATTAGGATAATATTTGGGAGTTTGATTATTTTTAGTACTTTGAATCTTCAGATGAGGATGATGAGATCTCCTTAGATGCTCCCTCTTCTCCTTTAGAGATAGTTTTTATACCTTCATCTTTAGTTATTTCTTATGTAGAGTCATTTATTGAGGCTCCTATCATTTGTGTTTAGTAGGAACATTCATCTTCTATTGGTGATTCATTAAGAACTTCAAGTGATTCATTCCAATAGGTATCTCATCATCTTCCTAATTGGGATTATTATTTATCATGCATTGCATCTTTGTTTGTGGAATCTCACATTTTAGATTTATGGGACACATTTGAGGGTTTATCTCTCCTCTTTGATGATAGTCATTGCACTACTATTGTCAAACCATCATTTTCTTTGTATCTTGTTCAACATTAGTTTTCACATCATCCTAGTTTGTCACCTTCTTCTTTTATTGGGCATGTACCTGATTTGATTGTGGCATCATCATCTACCTTGGACAATGAGACACATGAGAAGATTTTAGAGAAATCATCATACATCTTCATGCTTCTTATTTTCAATTCCTATTTTGAATGGGAAGAATTCCTACATTTTTACTTGGTTGTGTTTCTTTCAAAAGGGAGACAAGTTGTTTTTTGACATTGGATCATGTTTCTTCTTTCTCCACTTACCAATTTTTTAGGATATTATACATTGTGGGGGGCTACATAGTCTTTCTATTTCCCTCTTATGGGGGGTTATTGATTGTGTATTTGTGATGAATGTTGTACTTGAGGGGTATCATTGATTCATCCATATTTCATAACTTTATTATATCTTTTCTCTCATTTGGGGAGGGGTTTTTTCCATGTGGTTTTTCCCCTTTTCTCTATTTATGAGAGATTTTATTTGTACATGGGTACCTAACATGGCCTCGTAGTTGGGACACATCCTTGCATATTTTCATAATTTTCAAAATAATTGCTTCTCCCTAAGTTGCTCTTAAGGGGGGTGTTGGTGTAAATAGTTCATTTACCTAGCTAGTTAATTAGTGTGGAGTTCCTATTTACATGTTAAGTCCACGTAGGTCCTAGGAATATTTCTAGAAGTCTTAGTTTTCTAGATAATATCTTATCCAATCTTATATTTTTAACTTTTATTTAATTCTAGTGTCCTAGGTCATTTAATAATGACATAAGTCATTTAATATTTGCATTAGGTAGCTCATCAAACCTTGTCTATATAAGCAAGGTCATTGTACACTTTTGTAATATACCTCATCATCATATTTGATAAATCTTAATATCAAGCAAGCTCATTTATTGGATACTCTTTTGTGGATAGTTTTTATTGTTATTGCATGTGTTCTTGGGTATTGATCTAATCTTCGACTCCTACACTTTTTGTAATATAAATATTTAGACATCTCCTTCTTAGATGATTCGCCCTTAGAAGAGGGAGACAACTCAAAGGTATCCTATGAATTTGATTCATATACTTTCTCTTAGAATCATTGTGTTTATGTTTCTTACATTTACTATTTGAAGCCTTCTAATATTTTGTGATTTATGTTGCAACAAGAGCATGTGGTTTGGAATACTTTAATGTGCTCATCTATACCAACTTTATTTTATCCTTGGTGAGTGATGTAGAAAAATCATCAAGTGAAGGCATATTAAATCTAGTACCAAGTGTATCCAAGTACATCTATAGTAGTATAGAAGCTAGAAACAAGCACTAAATAATCAAGAACAAGCTTGGAAAGGATAGAAAGAATCAATTGAGGATCATTTTTCTCAATACCACACTTTGAAAATTTCAATCTAAGAGACTTCGGTTTGGTGAAGAATTCTTGGATCCTATCAAACTATGTAGAATTTAAACCAATAAGTTCATTCTTGAATTGAAACCCTCTCAATTTATCCTACTTCCCAATAAAAGGAAAGCTAAATGCAAAAACATATCACAAAATACATAAATATTTCTCATATTTATAAACCTCTAACATGGGTGCCTAAGAATGCCATGTGTCATCTCCATAGTCTATGCATTCATGCAAACTAAAATGGAGAAAATGCACAAGTCCAAATTGACCAATAAAGCAACCTGCCAATCATGCAATGACATGCACCAACATGAAACAACATGAAAGGTGTCCAACTTCATATTCTATGCAAATATTAAGTCACCTTGACATGCATGGCATCTCACTATAGAAAATATAGCCATTTGCCAATTTTGAACTCCCTTTGACTTCTAGTCACTTTGAGTGGTTATCATAGTCCCATTTCAGTAACCTTCCAAAATGCCACCAAGTGATAACTCCAAAATCAATGACACATGTCACTATGGCACACCTTTGAGAGGTTTTCACAAACTCCTATTCCCAATTGAGTGTCCAAGTGACAAGTGGCACAATTTCATGCTCCCTTCCACACATTTAGGAAGCCAACTCACAATCGGGTCCCACAAAGTGTTATAGCAACTTAGAAACATGTCACTTAATATTTAATCAATAAAATATGTAAAAAAGGACTAAAATAATTAATAAATATCTTATCAATCTCTAAGAAAAGTATCAACCTTTTCCAACTTCACCTTTCCATCTTCAACCATATCATGAACAATGTGAAATTGCACATCAATGTGTTTTGTTTTGGCATGGAAAGTGGGATTCTTCACTAAACAAATAGCACTCTAGCTATCACAACAGTTGGTAATTTTTTCTGCATCAAAACCAATATCAAAACACAACCACTTAAGCCAAATGGCTTCTTTTCAAGCATGAGTAGTTGTCATGTATTTTTCTTTTGTAGTGGACAAAGTGACTACAACTTGCCACTTACTCGTCCAACTCATCACACCACCAAACATCATGAAAAAATATCCACTAGCAAATCTTTTGTTCTCAATTTCACCTACCCAATTAGAATCTACATATCCATGAATGTTCATTGAATGTCGAGATCTAGTAAGATAACCATGAAAACATAGGGCATACTTGGATGTAACCTGTAAATATCTAAACACTATCTTCACCACATCCTAGTGAACCCATCCAAGATTAGCTATAAATTGACTAAGGACTCCCATTGCTTGGGCAATGTCTAGCCTCATATAGACCATAGTATACATCAAGATCTAATAGCACTCGCATATGGTACTCTAGTCATGTCCTCCATCTCGATAGGATATTTTGGATAATCCTCAATAGAAAGCTTCATTCCTTGTACAACTGGAACAACCATATGTTTGCAAGTTGTCATGTTGAATCTCTTCAACATAGAGTTCACATAATTACTTTATGTAAGTGAAATCTTTCTATTAGCTCTATCCTTCTAATCTCCATGCCTAAAATATAATTCTAAAAAATGAGACTTCAAATCTGAAATCATACTCTTACCATTCCCAATAAACAACATATCATCCACATATAGGACTATGATGAGAATGCAACCATTATCAATCTTGTAATACACATAATGATCAAATTTGGATCTCAAAAATCCCAAAGACAACACATAAGTGTCAAAATTTTGGTACCACATTCTAGGAGATTCTTTCAAACCATTTAGAGCCTTAATCAAGTTGCACACCAAGTTCTCTTTATCTTTCTCAAAGAAATGCTCTAGTTGTGACATAAATTTCTTCCTCCAAATCACCATGAAGGAATGTTGTCTTCACATCCATCTATTCCACTTCTAAATCATAAGCAACTACAAGTGATATTAGGAACCTAATAGATTTCAGCTCCACTATAGGAGAGAATATCTCACCATAATCAATTCCCTCCACCTGAGAATACCCCTTCGCAACCAACCATGCTTTATGCTTCTCAACACTACCATCTAGACCAATTTTCTTCTTGATCACCCACTTACATCCAATGAGTTTTCATCCTTCATGTAAAGGTACCAGATCCCATGTAGCATTCTTCTTCAATAGAACCATCTCTTTATTGAGGTTTTTAGAATCCAAAAAGAATATCCAAGTATTTTTTGTTTTTCGTAACACACGTGAACCTCCTCAATTATTGAGGTTGAGGTTCTTGCTCTTCTTCAAAGCTTTTAGAGCTTCTTTACCTTTCCTCATCTTTAAGTCCAACAAGAGTGTGTAGTTCATCTTTAGTCAAAGTATGTGGGATTTGAACTACCTCCTTTTTTTGTTTCTCTTCTATCTCTAGCTGCAAATCAATAGTGGAAGGTTTCAACTCTAGGAAGATCACAATTCTACTATAGAGAACCTTCTCTACAATTGGATCCCAAATATTGTAACCCTTCACACTAACACCATAGCCGATGAAGATACACTTAACTGCCTTGTTCTCCAATTTATATCTTTTCTCACTAGGAACATGAGCATATGTCTCACAACCAAAGACTCTAAGATGTCTCATCAAGGGTTTCTTACTAGACCACACTTCCATGGGTGTCTTTTCAACAATCATCAAAGTAGATCTATTAATTAAATAATATGCAATAGCTACAACTTTAGCCCATATATTTTGTTCAAGTCCAATACCACTCAACATACTCCAAGCCCTCTCCATTAGCATTATGTTCATCCTCTCCATAACTCCATTTTGTTGTGGGGTGTATGGAGTTGTCTTGTCTCTCAATCCCATGGTCCTTACAAAACCTATCAAACTCTGACAAACAAAACTCACCACTATTATCCATCCTCAAACACTTAATTTTTCTACTAGTATGATTTTCAACCAAGGATTTGAATTCCTTAAATAAATAAAAACTTCAAACTTACTTCTGAGGAAACATACAAATGTCCTTCTACTATAATCATATATGAATGAGACAAAGTACATAGATCTAGATAAAAAGGAACATTAGCAAGACTAAACACATTTGCATGAATATAATCCAATACCCCAAAAGGCATGAGAACTATAAAAAGAAACACGATGTTGTTTTCCATATGTATAATGTTTGAAAAAATTAAACTCAAGATTGCAATCATTAAGGCCTTCAAAAAGGATCTTATTTTTCAAGGCTCTAAGATGCTTCTCACCAATATGGCCAAGTCTTTGGTGCCATAATATTTCCTTCTCAATTGGAAGTTGTATCTCTAAAGCATTGGCACCCTTAGGTACCTAGAAAGCATGACCATCAAATGTAGAAATCATAGTTTTCTTCTCTTCTTGATCTAATTTTGAGGATGAAGAATCCAAAGCCCTCTTCTTGGACTCCACAAAATTACTATTGCATTGAATTGTGCATGCATCCAGCTTATACAAGGTGCCAATTTGAACACCCTTAGCAAGAACCATATAACCTCTAGTCATCTTGTATCCACCACTCAAGAAAATAATATGCACCCCCATATCACTCAACTTACTTACTGAAAGTAGGTTTCATGCCAAACAAGGGATATGCAGGACACCATCAATTCCCTTCATTCTTCCATAAGAGAATCGAATCTTGACTCTTCCATGACCAATAATCTTTAGATGAGAGTCATCACCCAAAAACACCTTCCCACCATCATACTCATACTTCAAGAACCAACCTTTGCGAGAGGTCATGTGGAAAGAGGAACTTGAGTCTATCAACCACACATCTTCCAATACATGCATTGCCAAGGCTACATCAAAAGAAGCACAGTCATCCTAAGAGGATTTATTTAAATTAGAATTAGAGGCTTTCTTATTTTTCTTTTTCTTCTCCTCCTTGCATTCTTTTTGAAAATGACCGGTCTTGTTGCAATTCCAACATTTTTCCTTGGACTTTTTAACGAGGAGACTTATATCTCCCTAAAGACTTAGATTTAGACTTATTTTCCTTCATTTTTCCTTTCTCTTTTGATCTACCATGAATAAAAAGTGCCTCCTTATCCATCTTGAAATATTTCCTTCACACCTCTTCAAAGAAAAGCGAAGCAACTATTTAATGAACAAGACAACTAAGAGGGGGAAGTGAATCAATTGTATCTTATCAAAACATCAAAACCCTCATTAACATTCAGATCTGCATGCATTCATTAAAACCTTAATTTGTTACGAAGATTTAACATGAAAGTAAAATAACAGAAATTGTAACTTTAAAACCATGCACAAGAGAAGATCATATTTATGTGGAAAACCCAAGGAGGAAAAAACAATGGTGAGGATTAGCTCACAATATAAGTAATTACAAAGGCTCACTACCAAAAGGGGCCCACAACCTTGAAAGGCTCATAGCCAAGGATCACTACCAAAATAGAAAAAGAAGATAGAGAAGAAATTTTACACAGAGAACATGATCTCAATGTAATAGATATTCCACCATAATTGCTCCAACACCTTCATAGTCTATTTGAATGATTATAGACACCTTATGCTCACTGCATTTGGCAATCCAACACTTGAAATTTTTCACTGCTCTACTCAATTTCATATCTTACAACTCTACAATTTGCATCATTCACATCACACACTTCGCACTTTCATCTTTCTTCACCTCCTTCAATAATTTAACCATACTTATATCATCCTCAACTTTGAAACCTTTTCCAAGGTTTGCAATGCATCTCAAATGTGCAAATTAAAATTAGGTCAGCACCAAAACACTTATGTGGTGCATAGAAGTGAATGTGGACCACATAAAAACTTAATTGGGACCCAAATCAACAACACCACTTAACCACACACTACCACAAATGATATTTATCCTTCACATGTAGTGTAAACACCAAGTTGATCATTACCCATGTAAACACCATTAAACTTTTAAATACACACTTCCTCAAATCCAAAGATGAATTGTGAACCACACACCACTCTTGAACATGATCTATAATATTCCTCAAACATGCTAAAATCAAACAAACTCCTTTGTAACAACTTCCACCTAAAGAGTGTACAAACCTAGTACACTCAAACAGCTTTGCCATACACTGTTACTTGAAAACTTATCTTCCAATGCACCAAACCTTAAATCCTCTTGACTGAGGTAAACAACCAACACCATCAATACTCCTTTAGAATTGCAAGACCTGAAGCATAATTATGGAGAAACGTGGAGCAGAAACATTTATCCCAGACACCTCTATAATGCAATCACACACTAGTGAACACAACTTCTACTGTACGATAATTCATTATACCATCTCTTGAATATAACACCTTTAAACACCTCTCACCAACATATCTGAATTGCATAGGTAGATCTTCAACCTAGAACAAATGCAGAGCATAACGAAAACATCTCTTTGTAACCTAGAACAACATTGCAGCTCATTGTTTCCTCTTTTTATCAAATTTTCTCAAAAGCACTTGGAAACCAAGCACCAAAGACACATCCACAACATCTTCATCACTACGACATCCATATATAGAATATTATCAAAGTAGAAATAGATTTTAACAATAGTAGCTTAACTGATGACAACATAATGCAACAAATCAAATCATAGACAACACCAAATATTCATCTTTAACACCACTCTCCCCCAATACACACAGTTGACACCAATGACAGCACAAGCTTTTTGACATTAATGACAACACCAATCTACACATACTTGCAATAAAAACCACATTATCCATTTTGAAGGTAGTTGTATTACTTTTGATAGCCATCACCAAGTGGTCTTAAGAGTTCAACAAAGAACATAGTAGAAGCATGCAACGATCTTCATCCTTGATTTTCACACCAACCAAACTCAACTGTGCAAAAACCATATTAAAGGCATTGATGTGATCTATAATGGATCTTTTTTCCTCTATCTTTAGAGAATACAACTACTCTTGTAGGAATAACTTATTTACAAAGGATTTTCCTTGATAAATATCTCCAAGTTTCTTAAAAAGACTCATTACAGTATTCTCTTCATGGATATTTAGGAGAATGGAATTAACCAAACATAGTCTAATCAAACCCTTGGATTTCCAATTCATTAGATCTCAATCTTCCTATGTTGTTGAAGTTGGTTTTTTGCTAGATATTGTAGCTTGTAAATCTCTATCTACGAGCATATTCTCCATTTTGAGTTTCCACAACTCAAAAATTTTGTCATTAAACTTCTCCATCTCAATTCTACCAGATGTGCTTGCCATCTTCATTATATAATAAGATTGAAAAATATTTTCTTACAAAGTTCCCACTAAAACTAAGACCAATATAAAAATCCTTCAACCCAACAACAAAAACAAATTTGGCCAAGCTTTGATACCAATTGAAAGGAAAGCTAGTTGTGGAAACAACTTCCAAACACAGATCTAAGTAGGAGATGGTTGCAAAAATTTGTAACAAATATTTAAACTATTACAATTCAGATGCACATTCATAAATTAAATTTCAAATTTAAACACATAAAACCATAACACAGATTTAGATGGGAAAACCCTTTCAGTAAAAAACCCACACACCAAAGCACAGATCAATTGTATTATCACTAACAAAGTGGTTATAATACAATAATAGAATCTATGCTCTTGCAAGTGTCTTTACACTATGACATGAATCTGGAGTAATTTTGATAGTATAACATCTTCTCAAAAATGAAAAAACATCTCACAAAATACATAAAAATTTCTCATATTTATAAACCTCTAACATGGGAACCCACAAATTCCATGTGTCATCTCCATAATCTTTGCATGCGTGCAAACTAAAATGGAGAACATGCACAATTTCAAACTAATAATAAAGCAACCTAGGCCAATCATGCAACGATATGTGAAAACATGCAAGGCATCCAAGTCCATATTTTATGCAAATATTAAGTCACCTTCATATGCATGGCATCCCACTAGAGAAAATATAGCCAACTGCCAATTTTGAACTCCCTTTGACTTCTAATCACTTTGAATGGTTTTCATAGTCTTGTTTTAGCAACCTTACAAAATCCCACCAAGTGATAACTCCAAAATCAATTATGCATGTCACTATGACACAACTTTGAGAGGTTTTCAAAAACTCCTCTTCCCAATTGAGAACCCAAGTGTCAAGTGACAAAATTTCATGTTTCCTTCCACATGTAGGAAGACAACTCACAATCAAATCCCACAAAATATTATAGCAACTTAGAAAAATATCACTTAGGATTTAATTAATAAAATATGTAGCAAAAGGACTAAAATAATTAATTAAATATCTTGGGACTCTCTAAGGTTGAGACACCTTAATCCCAACACCCAAACAAGGACTCCAAGTGATTCCATATCTAATTGGTTGTAGTACAAGACTCAATGTAAAAGAGTAGATCAGGAGACATAGACATGCATAATATCCCAAGAGCTTCATCACTTTTGTTATACCCTTTTCTCTTCTCTACAGTTTTTGTTGGTTCAATTTCTATACTCATGGTCACTCAATACAACCCTTATTTTTTCATATTGATCTCCATTTATATTTTCCACCCATAATAATTTTATGGAGTGAAGAATAATGTGGTTTGGATCTATGAATTTTTTAAAATACATAAATTGAAAATTAAATAACAATATAACTCTCACAATGCAATAAAATTACCCCCTTCTAAAAAAATTGACCTTATCTATACTTTTTCTAAGAAAATAACCAAAAATAAAAAGCTAATATTTGATGAAAATAATAGGGTAAATAGGTCCAAGATCTATGTGGAGTGTTGAACTATCTTTCCAATACTTCAAGAAACATGAAAAGGGAGCTTTGAGTCAAAAGTTGTGATCTTGGGAATAAAAATATGTAGATCTAGATGTAATAGGAAATATAACTTTCACCAACAAAAAAATATAAAAAAATAGTAGCACCACTGGATAGGTCTTGAAACCATCTTTTTGATGATATCTTTATGAAAATATGAGTTTATATACTCAAGATATAGTTGATTTTCAAAAAATTGTCTAATCTAGCTTGTAAGGTAAAATAGGGACTTAAAAATTGGGGCTCATGGTCATATGGGGACCCAGTGTTGATTCCTAAGTAATGAATCAAGTTAGCCCCTAGCCACTGATACAATGGTGGAAAGGGTTGGCACTAAGATTGGTGATAGAGCAACAACAAACTACAATGAAGGTGGGGCATGGGTAACACTAGAGTGGCAGTCAGGCAGTGATGGTAGGTCATTAATTGATGATGTCAACAAATTGATTAAAGATTTTATTGATCCATGAAACTATATTAGCATCTAGAAAGTTGAAAAGTAACTATTATTTTATGAAAATTCCTTGAAAATTGCTCGTCATTGTGAAATTACACATAACACCATTTTTTTTTGTGGAAGATTGAAACCAATAGGTATGACACAATATGACATGGTATGAAAACATATTATATGTATGGATTTGTACATGTTTACAGATTTTGTACAGCTGTATAAAATTTTAAACCTTAAAAAATATGCTCAAAAAAATCACCCAATTTTTTATTTTCTTAAATTTTGACAAATTGATAATTAATATTAGGGTTTATGGGCATTTTGGATGCAATGGAGAGGTCCATTTTCTTCCAGGATGCACCATTTTTTCTCAAGGACAAATCTCTCATAAAATAGACAAGAAGTTATAGTTCTAGTGCTCTTTTACCATATTTGATTTGATTTTTGAATCCCATAGATCCCAAAAATCACCTATAACCAAAATTCCCATCACAATAGAGAGACAAAGTAATAAATTTTCTATGCAACCTAAGAATTATATTGATGTAGTAATATCTCGAATAATTATATTTACAATCATAAATCCTTATGAAAAGGAAAAAGGAAAAAAGAAAGACTAGATGAGGATTGGATTAGATCATGACAAGTGTCCTCATCCTATTCTATGAGACAAAAAAACGCATGCCCTAATAATAAAAAATCACTCCCTAAGTTTAGTGTAAGTGTAATAAAGTAAAAGGGGGACCTAATAATTTAATTAATGATTATTTTATTATTAGGTGATTTTTCTATTTTACTCTAACAATATAAGCCTTTGAGTGAGATAATTTTCATGAAAATAGTTGGACTACAAATCCATCTTCACCCTTTGTAAGAAACTTTCATATTTGGTGAGATCCTATCATTTGTGGAAACTTTGCATGCAACCCTCTTAGCTCTATTGTCATTCCTTCCAATTGGAAGTGCATGAATAGTTCTTAGAAGTTGATCTAAAATGTTCCAAAAGTATCAAACCACTATACTCCCAAAAAATATATGTTTCACCCATGGAGATAACAAACATTAAGAAATCAAGATGATAACCTCCCATAAATTCTTTAATGCTATGGAATATACTAGAACAAATAGTAGTACCCCCATCTACAATCAGAGCCTAAAATTATAGAGCTAGATATATAAAATAATTTATATGACTAGCCAACTTTGTGTTGATGAGGTTATGAGTGCTTATTGAGTCTATCAACATTGCTACTCTCTCTTTCTTTAAGAAACCCACTACCTTGAGATTTTGTGGGGAGTTAAAACATGAAAGTCCATGACAAGATATGATTAGTTCAGGGTCTCATGATTTCTCATCTAAATCATTGTCATGATATAATATTGGTTCCTTCTCTTCTTCCGAACATGCCCCTTTAGTATAGAACAATTTCTTTTCATTATAATTATGTCCTCAAATATATTTTCTATCATAGTTAAAACATAATTGTTGTCAATCAGGATTGCACCCTTAGCCAAGATAAACTCAACTATCATGTTGAAACATGGAAACACTCTCAAATTGTGGGTAATCTATGGTGATAGTGAATATCCAGAGTGGGTTGGTTTCCCTGAAAGATCACCTAATCTAAAATACTTTTAGAGGAAAGGGTTAGGAGGAAAATTGAAAATGAAATCCTAAAACCTAAGGATGATTCACCAGAATTTTAACTTGACTTTGATAAATTTACTCACAAACAACTTCTCAAAAACTTTAACCCTCACAAACTCACTTAACACACAATCCAATAGTAATTTGTATGAAGGTTCACAAAAATGAACACAAAATACAACATGAACTATATGAAATTTTGTACACAAACTCACAATAGCAAGACATAAAAGTATTCAGTATTTTGAATCACAATGACATCAGATTGATACTGCAAGCTTGAGAAAAAATGTGAGAAGGAAAGTTCTGATGTTTACTGAAACTAAAGGAGTATAAACATCAAAATATGAGTGTAAATTGTTTACAAACTCTTTGAAATGAGCAAGAGAAAGAAATAGTAATCTGAACTGAGAAAAAATATTTTTTTCTCCAACTTATACCTCCCAAGTGTCTCCAATAGTGAGAATAGAAAAATCAAAGTGAACTATATCTCAGAATAGCAACTTTGATCCATTGTTTAGCTCAAGAGAAAATCCTCCAAAATAGTCCTCAAAACTGCCCCAAATTGTCTAAAAAAGATGGCAAATTTCTATCTCCAATATGTTGATCCAAAAGCCTAACAAAATCAAGTTCAAACTAGTGGAAAACTAAAAAATAGAAAGTTCAATTTGCCCATTATTTTCCAATTCTTCCCAAGAACTCAAACTCATAAATAGAAATATTCTAAGGATACTAACTGCATTTTAAAAAATAAAAAACATTAAGGAAATTTATAAGAACATTGCCTTAATGGTGTTTAACATCCTTTGCAGTTTCATAAATACAATATAGAAAGCTCAACCTTAGTCCTGATTTTTACAACTTGGCTTTGACCATTTTGATTTTTGCAATAAAAATAAAACTTTGATACTTTGCAAAAATAAAAATAATACACTAAGGCTCTCATGATATTTGATTTTTCTATTAAAAAAAATCATAAAAATATTTCAGGCACATATCACATTATGTTTTCCTAAAAGCCAAAACAGGAACCCTAGGGTGTTCAAGACTTAGGAAAAATCATTAAAACTCAAAGGCATAGACCATTTGATTTTTCTCTAAAAACTCATAAAAGAAATACATAAGAGATGATAGAGGTATTAATGAAGGCTTTTATTTTTTTAAACAGTGTGATAAAATCACCATTAAAATTAGGGCACAATGAAACCCTAAACACAAAACTGTCCAAACTCCCTATCTTTCATCATCATTTTGCATTTCACATTTTGGAAAAACATCTACCAGACCACCATGGAAAACTAGGGTTCAAGCTCAAATCTGCACTTTTCATGTCGATTCTCCACTATTTGATATCGAATCTCTTCAGGAATTTGATGGTGAGTGCTTCTCTTCATCAAAATGTAGGAATTTTTCCATTGCTTTCATTTAGTATGCAATCACTTGGGCTTTAAGCCTTGGCTATCACCATATTCTAATTTCTTCTACTTTTTTTACATTGTCTATTGATGTTCATTTCTCTTTTGAGGCCACCATTAGAAACTTTTGAGGCTCATTTCTAAAGATATTGGAGGGAATTTTCCTTCAAAGCAATCTTGGGTAAGCTTCCATTATTCTTATATTTTCATTTCTTGTGAAAATAAGCTTGATTTGAGATCACGATGCATGGAGCCTTTGTCTTTTACATGCTTTACTATACTTATAGTTACGGATGTATTCCTCCATCTAGGTTTTTTTTCTCTTCATGGCTATGGCCATTCATTCATTTCTGGGTGTTTTCTTTTTGAATGAGCTTAAAGACTTCTTCATTTTTTTTATGGAAAATTTCTTTACATAAATCCTTGTGGGTTTAGCAATTTGTAAAAGAAAAAAACTTCCCAGGTCATGGAATTTAAGAGTACAAATTGGAATTCATCCATTTTGAATGTGGAAAATGTTGTTTAGTTTTTGAAACCCTAGCACCATCATGACATTTGTTCATTTCTTTCGAGGAAATACATACTTGTCTTCAAAATAAGATAGGAATGGATATAATATTGCTTATTATTCTAAAGAAACAACATGGCTTCACTTTTCTTTGATGTATGCAATTGTAGCTCCATTTTATTTGCTCTCAGAAATGTAGCTTTATTCTATTATGGGTTTACTCTTTGAAACACATTTTGGGTATTCCTCTATTTGCATTCTCTCTTTCAAAACTCTTTCAAAACTCAATGTTGTATTTGTAGGCCATGGCCATGCAACTCCTTACTTCCACTATATCTATCATACTAAGGGTTCAGTTCAACCTCACAAGCACAATATGGAAGCAGTTAGTTAATGAAGCACCATTCTTTTTACCCACTATGTGCACTCTTGTTGAAACTTGTATGTTTTTAGCACTTCAGATCATTATTCTTCAAAGAACCTTTTATGGAGAAAAGCTTAACTTTTCAACAAAAATAAAAATAATTTTACTCATTCTTAAGTCTATACTTGAAGCATCTCTTGAATATCCTTCCCTTGCATTCTTCCTCAAAATATTTCATAGGTACTGCAGTATCTTGTTTACATTTTATGTTGAGTAAAAGTAAATTCTTTTCTTTCCACTCATGCACACAGATGCAATATAGCATGATGCACCTTCAGGCATAGTGAAAATCTCATCATTATTTGATGTAATTCATTTTCTATTTAGAAAGTATGCTTCTCTTCAAGGGCATAACTATAGGCTCTTCTTTATGAATGTCTTTTCCAAAGAATTTAAATGTCACAATGTTGAAACAAGGACTCGGATACTATGCTTTATTTTGCCTCCATGATGCTGCCCCATATGCAAAATTGTCATTTCTTATTCAAACTTGCATACTCATAGAATATTTTGAAATATGTGATACCTTTGTGACTATGTCTTGAGGCTTGTCCAACTGCTTCAGTTGTTGTTTGATTATGGACTGTTGTTATGTATGCATGTTCACTATCACACCCCATGACAATGTACTATTTTTCGTCCTTGTTGTCCTATCAATGTGAGCAACATAAATATGAAACATGGTGGCAATATGATACTGTAATAGCACTATGTAGTCAATCAATGATCACTTTGAAATACTTGTATGCAAACAAAAATTTCCAATGAAAGATAGTGCAATTTCATTCATGTTTCACATATCCACTGATCATTTGAATGTGCCATTGTTCATTCATGATTTTCAATCCCTTGCACATTCAGAGTTGATTGCCATGAATGATCAATGTATTTGAGACTCTTGCAATTACTCTATGATTTACTCCTTCAATTGAATGTTTCTATTGAGCATTATGAATATGATTTTCTATCTCAAACCCCTCTTGAAGTTAAGGGGTAGCATGTTGGGCTCAACCCTTGTGGGAGCCCATTTTTGCACCACATGATATTATGTCTTCATAAATGGATCAGCAACATGATTTCTCCTATACCTACATAGTGAACAAACATGTTAGATAAAAATAGTGAAGCTCGATGCTCCTGTGATATTTCATTTTTCAAGTTCTGTTGTATACAGATGTTTGTTGATCTAATGCATCATTGGTAATGTACTATATTTCTATTGATAGAGTACATAGTGAGATTCATATCCAGAGCTCTAACAACTTTTCTCATAATGATGCAGGTTCACTTAGAATTGGGAGCAAGGATGGAGCAGCTACAATGAATACCAACAAGCAATGGTGGATATGTTTTATATTATATGTTTCATTTCCTTTATTATCTTCAGATGTATAGTTCATTCCTTGTGATGTGTTGATTCAACTACTCCCATGGCTTGTGTGGGACAATTGATCTCTCTTTTCTTTCCAATGAATATGAAAAACAACATCCTTTGCAATCTTGTAGAATTCTGTATATGTTTGTGAAATGAATAAATCATTACAAAATTGATTGAAAGCAATATATTATAATTCATGTATCCTTTTTTATGTTGCAAAGTTGATTTCTTTTCTTTTGTTGACACACCTTGCACAATAATAACTGAACTTTTCTTTTAAACTCCAATATATGCAATGGTTAAGAAAAGAAAAAACATGTTAAAATATTTCACCTTAAAATGAACATAAACTATTTCATCTCTACTAATTTGAGTTGTAGGTAAAAAATTGGCAACATTTATGGCGATTTCTGTTGAATACTTGCCTGCTAAGCATATAGACTATTTGCCTTAAATGATTCATTGGGTGTGGAGTCAAATCTTCCCCTTCTCAAACTCAGAAAACCATGAAACTAGACTACAAACTACTCCAAACAGCATCAAAAAACCAAACAGAACCAAACTAAAAGGCTCTGGTGGCTAGAAATCATGTACAGCAGCACTTAGGGAAAGAAAATAACTAAAATGAATGTGCTTCAAGCACTTATTAGTAGAAACACTAATTCTAACCTAGACTAACCAATGAAAATGGTTGTCTAAAAAAACCATTAACTGGATTTGAAAAATAGCTCCCCCTTCTAACCAATAGAGGATGCTTTGCATGCTTGTGAGTTAACTAAAAGATGTGGAGAAAAATCAAATATCCAGCAATTTATTGCAACACCTCTCTAAGAAGGAAAATGTAGTCACTTACTCACCTACATTGATTTGTGAACTAGTGGTGATCAAGTGAAAAAATGAACTGGTTGTGCTCAAAATGATACCTCCCTTGATGCTCGAGATCAACATTGTCACGGGGCTGCATCTTCTCATTTGCTTCCAACCAAGCCAGATGCCTAATAGGACATCCCCTTGACAGCTTTGGGCTAGAAGGAAAACAATTCAAGTGATTAGAAATAACAGCATCATTCTCACCTCACATGATAGCTTGCCATGTCAATTCCTCCTCCATGGTTAATGGACCATCCTCTTCAATTAGAGTAGCTAACAACTCATCAAAGCTATCAACTCTAGGAAGGCTTTTAGGAATAGTTGTACCAGTTTCAAACTCCTCATTATTTCTCAAGGAAATATGCTCCAAATCATGATCTTCTTTTCCAATGAAGGAAAGTGTTCAAACCATGAGATAGCCTCCTCCAAAAAAACTTCAATTGAAGCAACAGCTTCAAGCTTCTCTGTGCAATAGAAAGGCAGCTCCTACAACTGGTCAAGATCATGCTGCTCAATTTGACAAGAATTTTCTTGGATCCCATCAAGACCACTTTCCTCCTCTTGCTCCAAAACTAATTTCTCTGATTTAGTGGTACAAAAGGGGCTGAAAATATCTATCCCTTCACCCTATTAACTAGGCTTCCCCAAAAATAGTGGCCCATTTGGGAGTACAGCCACTTCCACCTCTTGTTTTTTCTATTCAAGATAACCCTCCTCCAGAGATACTAGCATAACATCTAAACATGAGTAGAAAAGCTCAATTTCAGCTTGAAACAACTCCTCCTCAGACTCTAAATCATTCAATCTGGAGATGTTCTCATGTATTTTCTCATGGTAGTACTCATCAATCTCTATAAAATATTAACACTTGCACTCCTTTTTCTGCCCCAAGGTTTGATTATCAGATGTGCTGCCTTCAACCACCAACTCCTCACATTGTTGGGCATCTTTTTGCTATTCAAAAATAGCATTTTCATCATCACCCTTAATGAAAGCAGGTAACTCATTAAACCAAGCTGTGGAGGTACCCTCTTGATCAGCCTCCTTTACCTCCTCATCCATAGTAACAAATAAAGGAAATTATTCCAACAGATCAGTTAAAACATGTGCCTCAACATTTTTTCCATCTCTACAATCAGTTGTTCCTAGTTTTCCAGATTTTCCTCATCACTGCACTAGTTGGATACCTCAAAATAATTGTCAAGATCTTGCTACACTAGTTGACCTTTTGAGTTAAATACTGTGACATTTTCATCTTATTCAATAAAACCAAGAAGCTCATCAGTAAAAACAAACAAAGATTCCTTTGGAGTAGGAGCCTCTTGTTGTATAATTAAATTCCATAGATCTACCTTTCTAATCTTCTCCCAAAGGAGTGCAACATCCTAATCAAAGGGTTCCTCCTTAGATTCATCAAGTGGGGAAACTTGGGGAGCTTATTTGGTTTATTGCAAGGAAAAATATTGCTCAAGGGGTTGCTATGCAATTATATGAGGCTAAATATGATCATTTTCCTCAACTTGCAAGGGATGAAGGCTTCTAAAACTTGGTATTTCAATCTTAAGAGATGGTTTGGGGATTTAAAGACCTTATCCTGCCTAAAGCTTGGAATCTCAACTTTAGGAATACTAAGAGGCTCACTTTTTCCAAAGCTTGGAAATTGATACTTACGAGTCTCCTCTTGAGCGGGCTGATATAGAACTGCAGGGGCTACTTGAACTTTGTGCCTTTATGCCTCCAACTCTTTCTCATAGAGATAGGCCTGGTAAGCCATCTCTTCCTGCTGCTAATTGTACTCATGTTGCTTCTTGATCTCCTCTACCTACTTAGTGAAGTCATGCATGAAGTCAAACAACATACCCTTTATGCTTGCAATCTCATCCTATTGCATGTTGTACTATTGATCTATCTGATATCTTTGGTTTTCAATTTCACTCTTCTTCCTTTCATAGTTCAGCCTTATATCTCTGAATCTCAATTCTTCAATATTTTGGGGTTGATTTTGAGCATATGAAGGCTGAAATAGAGGCTAAGCAGGGGTGGGTAGGTGGAAACTACATTACGCATGTTAGTTTTGAAAATCCATGGAATTGAAACCAGCAGCATGATTATGCTGATATGGAGATGGATAAGCAGGATTTTCATGATATGGCAAATCATATTCATATTGATTATGAAAATTTGACATTTTTACTCATGTAAAGGCTAGAAAATGGAGTGAACAAATGATTTTTTTGTAATGTACTAGCACCTAGATCTACATGCAAAACCAAAGAATAGAGTCACCAGGTATACTTAAAACCTTTAAAGGCTAGAAATACTATTGCGTATACTAGAACATCAGCTTTAAAACTTTTAAAAATTCTTTAAAAATAAGTTTCAAAGTCCCACCAGGTGTGCCAAAAATTGTTTTCAATTAGGATTTCACCCTTAGCCAAGACAAACTTAACTATCATGTTGAAACATGGAAACACTCTCAGATTATGGGTAATCTATGGTGAGAGTGAATCTCCAGAGTGGGTTGGTTCCCCTAGCAAATCACCTAATATAAAATACTTTTAGAGGAAAGGGTTAGGAAGAAAATTGAAAATGACATACTAAAACCAAAGGATGATTCACCAAAATTTTAACTTGACTTTGATGATTTTACTCACAAACAACTTCTCAAAAACTTTAACCCTCACAAACTCACTTAACACATACAATCCAATAGTAATTTGTATGAAGGTTCACAAAACTAAAAAAATACAACCTAAACTATATGAAATTTTGTACACGAACTCACAATAAAAAGACATAAAAGGATTTTGTATTTCGAATCACAATGACATCAGATTGATACTACAAACTTGAGACAAAATGTGAGAAGGAAATCTCTAACATTTATTGAAACTAAAGGAGTATCAACAACAAAATATGAGTGCAAAGTGTTTACAAACTCTCTGAAATGGGAAAGAGAGAAAGAAACAATAATTTGAACTGAGAAAAAATAAAATTTTCTCCAACTTATACCTCCCAAGTGTCTCCAATAATGAGAATAGAAAAATCAGAGTGAACTACATCTCAGAATAGAAACTTTCATCCATTTTTGAGCTCAAGAGAAAAGCCTTCAAAATAGTGCTCAAAACTGCCCCAAATTGTCTAAAAAAGATGGAAACTTTTTATCTCCAATATGTCGATCCAAAATCCTCACAAAATCAGGTTCAAACTGGTGGAAAACTAAAAATAGAAACTTCAATTTGCCCATTCTTTTCCAATTTCACCCAAGAACTCAAACTTAGAAATAGAAAGATTTTAAGGAGACTAACTGCATTTTAAAAAATAACAAACATTAAGGAAATTTATAAGAACATTTCCTTAATGATGTTTTACATCCTTTACAGTTTCAAATATACAATATAGAAAGCTCAATCTTAGTCCTAATTTTTACAACTTGGCTTTGACCATTTTTTATTTTTGCAATAAAAACAAAACTTTGATATTTTGCAAAAATAAAAATAATACACTAAGGCTCTCATTATATTTGATTTTTCTATAAAAGAAATCATAAAAATATTCCAAGCACATATCACATTATGTTTTCCTAAAATTCAAAACAGGAACCCTCAGGTGTTCAAAACTTAGGAAAAATTATTAAAACTCTAAGGCATCGACCATTTGATTTTTCTCTAAAAAATCATAAAAGAAATACCTAAGTGATGATAGAGGTATTAATGAAGGCTTTTATTTTTTAAAACAATGTGATAAAATCACCATTCGAATTAGGGAACAATGAAACCCTAAACATAAAACCGTCCAAACTCCCTATCTTTCAGCATCATTTTGCACTCCACATTTTGGAAAAACATGCTCTACCAAGCCATCATGGAAAACTAGGGTTCGAGCTCAAAGCTGTACTTTTCATGTTGATTCTCCATAATTTGATATTGAATATCTTCAAGAATTCGATGGTGAGTGCTACTTTTCATCAAAATGCAAGAATGTTTCCATTTCTTTCATTTTGTATGCAATCACTTGGGCTTTAAGTCATGGCTATCACCATATTCTGATGTCTTCTACTTTGTTTACACTATCTGTTGATGTTCATTTCTCTTTTGAGGTGACCCTTAGAAACTTTTGAGGCTCACTTCTAAAGATATTGGAGGGAATTTTCCTTCGAAGCAAGCTTGGGTAAACTTCCATTATTCTTATCTTTTCATTTCCTATGAAAATAAGCTTGATTTGAGCTCATGATGCATGGAGCCTTTGTATTTTACATGCATTACTATACTTATAGCCACAAATGTATTCCTCCATCTGGGTTTTTGTGTTCTTTGTGGTCGTGGCCATTCATGCATTTCTGGGTGCTTTCTTTTTGAATGAGCTTAAAGACTTCTTCATTTTTTGTATGGTGAATTTCTTTACATAAACCCTTGTGGGTTTAGCAATTTGTAAAAGAAAAAAACTTCCCTAGCCATGGAATTTAAGAGTACAAACTGGGCTTCATCCATTTTGAATGTGGCAAATGTTTATTTTTTGAAACCCTAGCACCATCATGACATGTGTTCATTTTCTTTCGAGGACATACATGCTTGTCTTCAAAATAAGATAGGAATGGAGATAATATTGCTTATTATTCTACTAAAGAAACAACATGGCTCCACTTTTCTTCGATGTATGCAACTGTAGCTCCATTTTATTTGCTCTTAAAAATGTTACTTTTTTCTATTATGGATTTACTCTTTGAAACACATACTGGGTATTCCTTTATTTGCATTCTCTCTTTCAAAACTCTTTAAAAACTCAATGTTGTATTTGCAGGTTGCGGCGTTGAAACTCCTTACTTCCACTGTATCTATCATACTAGGGGTTTAGTTCAACCTCACAAGCACAATATGGAAGCAGTTAGTTAATGAAGCACCATTTTTTTAACCCACTATTTGCACTCTTTTTGAAACTTATATGTTTTTAGTACTTTAGATCATTATTCTTCAAAGAACCTTTTTATGGAGAAAAGCTCACCTTTTCAAAAAAAATAAAAGCATTTTACTCACTCTTGAGTCTATACTTATTTTCAATCCCTTGCACATTCAGAGAAGATTTCCATGAATTATCAATGTATTTGTGACTCTTGCAATTACTCTATGATTTACTCCTTCTGTTGAATGTTTCTATTGAGAATTATGAATATGATTTTCTATCTCAAACCCCTCTTGAAATTAAGGGGTAACATGTTGGGCTCAAGCCCTGTGGGAGCCCATTTTTGCACCACATGCTATTGTGTCTTTAGAAATGGATCAGCAACATGATTTCTCCTACACCTGCACAGTGAACAAACATGTTAGATAAAAACAATGAAGCTCAATGCTCCAGTGACATTTCATTTTTCAAGTTCTCTTGCATACATATGTTTGTTGATCTAATGCATCATAGGAAATGTACTATATTTCTATTGATAGAGCACATAGTGGGATGCAGGAGCATCTAGTAGTGTAGGAAAATCTTGCATCACCCAAAAAAAAAATTCTTAATTATCTTCAGTTGTTTTGAGTCCCATGATGGCACTTAGGGGATATAAGACTGTCAGGCATCAAAAATAGTGAAAAATGAGCACTTACTATTTTTAGTAGTTTGGCCTAAACGAGCTCGTATGGACATGGAAATTTACCCCAAGGAGCAAAGCTGAAAAATATTTCTGGTTGCGAAAGAATCACCTCAATAGCTGCATAGTTTGGGAGAAATTAAAGTTTTCGTCCTAGGAAATTTCTCCAATGCAGCTTCAAATTCAGATATAAAAATTTAGAGGCCCCAAAACAATTAAAAATGTGGCTTAACCAATGTACACTTGGCTCAAATGTTGTAGAGCTTTTCAAGAGCTTTCCAATGATATGCAATAATAGCAAATCAGACACCCAGATCAAAAGTTATGGTCCCACGAGGTTGGTCCTCTAAAAAGTGAATTTCATAAAAATTTCTTCCTAGGTCGAATGACAGGACTTTTGGCACCAAAACAAAAAGGGTAAATTTGTACTTTCTATAAAATTCTAGGGTAGTTGTTGGGGAAAATAAAAAGGGTTAAATGGGGGAGGTGGCCCTGACAGTGCAGATTGTGGCTCTGAATAGTAGATTTTCTTTTTAGAGTTGATTTTGTTGTAATAAATCAAGCCCATGAAGCTATAGCATGTAAGTTTTGAATCTATAATTTCACTTTCTGAAAATAATTGAAAGAGGATCATTTTTTTGTCTCACATCTTTTATGTTGGTATTTTTTGTTGTGATTTATGAGGGTTCTAGGTGGTGTGGCCCTCATCAAAGCATGAGTTCCTAAGCCTGTAAGAGAGCAAAAAACATGGGGTAGTTGCAATAGGACATGTAAGTGTGGCTTGAGTTCAAGATGCCTCCAAGACTTTCCCAATATGGCAAAGGTAGAGACTGAAGTGGAAGAAGAGATCCACCTAGAGATGAAATCAGAGCCCTTAGAAGGCAACTAGAAACCTTGAAACAAGAGGTTCAAAGAAGAGATGTGCAACGAGACAGCGATGATAGTGAAGATGAAACGGAAGAGGAAATGGAAGAGGAAGAGTAGGATCCAATGGATCTTGGAGAAAGAAGATTAATGCAAGCGATCTCAAGCATTGGGAAGAGACTTAAAATGGAGTTTCAACTTTTAGTGGAAATCTGAATCCTAAAGAATTGATTGATTGGATCAATGACATGGAGGAATTTTTTGACTTTGAGGAGATTGAAGATCCTCACAGAGTGAGGTTTGCAAAGACAAAATTGAAAGGTCATGCCAGTATATGGTGGAAAGAGGTCCAATTAGAAAGAGGAAGACAAGGGAAAGATTAAATTTCTAAATTGGATAGAATGGTTTCAAAATTGAAGAAACAATTTATTCCAGTCGATTACGACTTGGAGATGCTCAAGAAGATGTAGCGCTTGAGGCAAGGGACAAGGACAGTGAAAGAATACACAGAAGAATTTCACAAGGTCCTGATTCGAATAGGACATTCTAAGGAAAATAAAGAGAAAGTTGCTTGTTATATTAATAGGTCGAAGCCAAGCATACAGGAAGAATTAGCACTGGTAAGAATGACCACCATTGAGGATGCTTATCAACTTTCTCTAAAGTTTGAAGAATGATTGAGCAAGAGGTTTGAGAACAAACAACAAGGTGGAGGCCATGGAGGAAAGACCGGTGGATGGTCTTATGGAGGTTGAAATGAAGATCAAAAGAAGGGTGAAGGCTCCAATAGTAGCCAGAACCATAAAGGAGATAACACCTACCGTCCTCATGATCAGAATAATGGAGACCAAAGAGGAAGGGGAAGATCTAGACGAGCATCAGGAAGAGGAGGATTTTTTGGAACCTGTTTCTAGTGTGGAGAAGGACATAGATCCTATGAGTGTCCTCAACATCAAGGAAGGAAAAATAGAAGACCTGAGGGTAATGCACGAGTTGCACATGTAGATGAATATGTTGAGTCTTCACATTCTAAGGATGTATAAACAAGAGAGGTTCTTGTTACCAGAAGAGCCTTGTTGAATGAAGAGAAGGAACCAACTCAAAGGAAGAGTTTGTTTTGCACCAAATGTAAGTGTGAAGGTAAAGTTTACAATGTTATTATTAATGGAGGTAGTATTGATAACCTTGTTTTAGAAGAAATGGTTAGTAAGTTGCAGTTGGAGAGAAGGCATCTGAACCCATACCGGATTGCTTGGTTGTAGAAGAACCATAAAGCCTTGGTAAATGAACAATGTCTGGTAAAATTCAAGATTGGAAATTACCATGATGAGGTATTGTGTGATATTATTCCTATGGATGTTTGTCATATGTTGTTAGGAAAATCGTGGCAGTTTGATCGGCAAGCAGTACATGATGGACATTCCAACACCTATTCTTTGACAAAGGATGGGGTTCTTCATAAGTTGAAGCCCTTGAAAGAGGCAAAAGAAAAGGTATGCAGTAATGCAAGAATTTTTTTGGTTGATGGAAGAAAGTTCCTAGAAGGTATGAAGCATGAGCATATGTGTTTTGCATTGATCCCTAGAGTTGATAAAGAACATACTACTGAGGTACCTATAGAGGTTTCAGATTTGTTGAATGAGTTTCAAGCTATTGTTTCTGATAATGTACTTGAAGGTTTTCCTCCATTAAGAAAGATTAGTCATCAAATGAACTTGATTCTTGGAGCTAGTTTTCTAAATAAGGAAGCTCATCGTATGACTCTAGTAGAGAGTGAAGAGTTGAACAGACAAGTGCAAGAGTTGTTGCGAAAAGGATTGATTAGAGAGAGTTTGAGTCCATGTGCAGTACCTGTAGTACTAGCACCAAAGAAGGATGGAGAATGGAAGTTGTGTATAGATTCTAGAGCCATCAACAAGATCACCATCAAGTACAGATTCCCCTTGGCAAGGATGGATGATATCATGGATTGTTTGAGTGGAGCTAGGTACTTCACAAAGATAGATCTGAAGAGAGGATATCACCAGATTTGTATTAGAGAAGGAGATGAATGGAAGACAGCCTTCAAAATCAAGGAGGGTTTGTACGAGTGGTTAGTTATTCCTTTTGGGCTAACCAATGCACTGGGCACATTTATGCAGCTTATGAATGAGGTATTGAAATAATTTTTAGGAAAATTTGTTATTGTTTACTTGGATGATATTTTGATTTTTAGTAATACATTGGAGGAGCACTTGATGCATATCCAAAGAGTTTTTGAGAAGCTAAGGGAGGAGAAGCTATTGATTAATTTGAAGAAGTGTAGTTTTTTGAAGAGAGAGTTGGTGTATATGGGATTTGTTGTCTCAATAGAGGGTCTCAAAATGGATCTAGAGAAGGTGAGAGCTATCATTGAATGGCCTGTTATAGAGGTAAGATCATTTCATGGTCTAGCAAGCTTTTACATAAAGTTTATTAAGAATTTTAGCAGTATTTGTGCACCTCTAACTCAAGCACTGAGAGGGGATAGAAAAGAGTTTAAATGGACTACAGGAGTAGCCAAAAGTTTTGATATGTTGAAGAAGAAAGTTATAGAGCAACTTGTTTTGGCCCTTCCATATTTCAATATGGTCTTTTAGGTAGATTGTGATGCTAGTGGCACTGCCATAGGAGTTGTTTTGAGTCAAGAAGGTAAGCCTATTGCCTATTTTAGTGAGAAGTTAAATGATGCTAAGAAGAAATCTATGATCAAGAGTTTTATGCTATAGTTTAGGCTTTGAAGAAATGGAGACACTATTTGTTACCAAAAGAATTTGTTTTATATATTGATCACCAGGCTTTTCAGTATCTCAATAGTCAAGGAAAGTTGAATCAAAGGCACTTAAAATGGGTTGAGTTTTTGCAGAGTTATACTTTTGTTTTGAAGCACATGAGTGGAAGGTCAAAAAAAGTTGCAAATGCCTTGAGTAGAAGGAAAAATTTGTTGATAGAGATGAACATAGAGGTTGTTGGGTTCAATGAACTCAAGAGTTAGTATCCTGAAGATCCAGACTTTGTAGAAGCTTGGAAAGCTTGTTTGGAACCTGTTATATTGGATAGGATGAGATGGTTGGATTTCTTAATCCAAGATGGGATTTTGTTTAGAGGAAGCCAATTGTGCATTCCAAGGAGTTCTATGAGAGACAATCTAATCAAAGAGAAGCATAGTGGAGGACTGGATGGACATTTTGGTCAAGATAAGACCATTTCTCTTGTTAGTGAGAAATATTATTGGCTACAGTTACAACAAGATGTGAAGAATTTTGTACAAAGTTGCAAAGTATGTCAGATGGAAAAAGGAACAAGTCAGAATATTGGATTGTATCATCCATTACCTGTACCTAAGAGGCCATGGGAGGATATTAGCATGGATTTTGTTCTTGGATTTCCAAGGACATAGAGAGGGCATGATTCCATATTTGTGGTGGTGGATAGATTTTCAAAGATAGCACATTTCATTCTATGTCATAAGACCAGTGATGTTGTTCATGTTGCAGAGTTGTTTTTTAGAGAGGTGGTGAGACTGCATGGTCTACCAAACAGTATAGTTTCAGACAGAGATACCAAATTTTTTGGTTATTTCTGGAGGACATTAAGGAAGAAGTTGAAGACAAGCTTGAAGTTTGGTTCTGCACATCATCCACAGAATGATGGACAAATAGAGGTGGTGAATAGGAGTTTGGGTAACCTGCTAAGATGCTTTCTAGGAGATAATCCTAACGGATGGGATTTAATTATACCACTGGCATAATTTTCTTATAATAATTTTTTCAACAGGAAAACTGGTAAATCACCATTCCAAATTGTATATGGGAGTAGTCCAAGAATTTCTTTTCAACTAAGAAAGATGGATAAGGGGGAGAAGATTAGTGCTGAGGTTGAAGATTTTGTTGAGCACCTAAATAATTTGCACGAAGAGGTGAAGAAACATATCAATAAGATGAATTCACAATACAAGGCTCAGGAAGATCAGAGGAGGTATAAGGAGTTCCAGGTAGGAGATGAATTCATGGTTCATTTGCGAAAGGAAAGGTTTCCAGTTGGTACATACAACAATTTAAAGATGAAGAAGTTTGGACCATGTAAGATTCTGAAGAAGCATGATTCAGGAAATGCTTATGAGGTAGAGTTGCCTAGTGGAATTAACATTTCTCTTGTGTTCAACATTGTTGATTTGAAAATGTATCATGAAGGTGATATAGAAGAGAGTTTGATAAATGAACAGTTGAAAATTCCAACACCTACTTCAGATAAGGAAGAGATAGAAGAAATCCTCAATAGCCATGTGGGTAGAAGCACAAGAAATAGGCAATATGCAGAGTACTTGTTGAAATGGAGAGGAAGGCATGTTGAAGATTCATAATGGTTATTTGAGGTTGAGGTTAACCGTCTTAGTTTCCCTCTAACTCCTAAGAAGTGACAGGGTCACTTTTTAAATTACCCTGGGTGTCTAATACAGGAGCATCCAATGGTGTAGGGAAATTTTGCATCACCCAAAAAAAAATGTTTCTTAATTATCTTCAATTGTTTTGAGTCCCATGATGGCACTTAGGGGATAAAAGACTATCAGGCATCAAAAATAGTGAAAAATGAGCACTCACTATTTTTAGTAAGTTGGCCTAAATAGGATCATATGGATGTGAAAATCTACCCCAAGGAGCAGAGCTGAAAAACATTTCAGGTCACGAAAGAATCACCTCAATACCCTGCACAGTTTGGGAGAAATTAAAGTTTTTATCTTAGGAAATTTCTCCAATGCAACTTCAAATTCATATATAAAACTTTAGAGGCCATGAAACAGCTCAAAAGGTGGTCAAACCAATGTATGATTCATTTGCATGTTGTAGAGCTCATCAAGAGCTTTCCAACGATATGCAATAATAGCAAATTGGACACCCAGATCAAAAGTTATGGCTTCGTGAAGTTGGTCCTCTAAAAAGTGAATTTCATAAAAATTTCTTCCTAGGTCGAATGGTGGGACTTTTGGTGCCAAAACAAAAAGGGGAAATTTGTACTTTCTAGAACATTCTAGGGCAGTTATTGGGGAAAATAAAAAGGGTTAAATGGGGGAGGTGGCCCTGATAGTGCAGATTGTGGCTCCGAATAGTATATTTTCTTTTTAGAGTTGATTTTGTTGTAAAAATTCAAGCCCATGAGGCTGTAGAATGTAAGTTTTGAATATATAATTTCATTTTCTAAAAATAATTGAAAGAGGATCATTTTTTTTCCTCACATCTTTTGTGTTGGTATATGTTGTTGTGATTTATGTGGTTTTTGGGCGGTGTGGCCTTCATCATAGTGAGATTCATATCCTGAGCTCTAACATCTTTTCTCATCATGATGCAGGTTCACTTAGAATTGGGAGCAAGGATGGAGCAGCTACAATGAAGACCAACACTGAATACCAACATGCAATGATGGATATGTTTTTCATTATATGTTTCATTTCCTTTATTATCTTCATATGTATAGTTCATTCCTTGTGATGCGTTGGTTCAGCTACTCCCACGGCTTGTGTGGGACAAATGTTCTCTCTTTTCTTTCCAATGAATATGAAAAACAACATTCTTTGCAATCTTGTACAATTCTATATATGTCTCTTTTGAAAAATGTATGCAACATTGTGAAATGAATAAATCATTACAAAATTGATTGAAAGCAATATATTATAATTCATGTATCTTGTTTTATGCTGAAAATTTGAATGCTTTCTTTTGTTGACACACCTTGCACAATAACAACTAAACTTTTCTTTTAAACTCCATTATATGCAATGGTTAAGCAAAGAAAAAACATGTTAAAATCTTTCACCTTAAAATGAACATAAATTGTTTCAACTCTGCCAATTTGAGTTGTAGACCTGTGAAAAATTCAGAACAATAACCCTTTTTCTATCTTCTCTTCATTTCTATAACATCAATCTAGTATGTTAAAATGAATATGTAGGAGTTCTTTTATCTCTAATGTTTACAAAATATTTCCTTTAATTAACCACACATTTTTACTTGATTTTCCTTACCATAATCATTACTTGGGAAATAGATTTTGAATTGAATATCATCATATTTGATGTGATCCATTAATCCCTTGAGGAACAACTCCATCAAGTTTTCCTCTACCACATTTTTCATTCTTAAAGATAAAGTCCTAAATTTATGAATATAATCTTTGACCATAAATTTTTCATAGTCTGGTAATCTAGTTAAAGTGGCTATCTATAATATTCTCACCATAATGAGTAATGAGCTCCTCTTGAAAAATAGAACAAGTGACAACACATCCCTTCTTTTTATTTTCTTCACATAGCCAATGATACCAAATGAATTGGTAATGTTCCAAGGAATCCATTACTACCTTTTGTTGACAAGTTATATGATGGATTTTAAATAATTGTTCCATTTGGCAAAGCCAATTGGTAGGATAATTTCCATCAGACTTCTACATATCCAACTTTAGAGTGAATTTCCTAGCTAAAGAATGATGATCCATCTTCAATTATAATTCAAACCCAAAGGCACCCTACCCCTTATGAGACTCTTCTTCCTCCCTATCCAGGATATATGACTCCCTATGTTTGGAATTTCTAGGGTTTTAGCTATAAGAAAATTTCTCTTTTATCTTCTCTATATCACTTTCCTTCACCAATCCTACATCCTCTCTATCACATTTAACAAGATTTCATCCTTCATCTTATTGGTTTTTTTTTTAATTTGTTAATTTATAGATTCATTATCATTATAAAAAATATTCTCAACTTCCACATCCTCATTGCCTAGATATTTTCTAGGTGTGACAAAATTATTTTTTCCTCTTGTTGTACGATCCACCATGATGGAAAAAATAAATTTTACAATAAATCACACAAAATACGTTCAAATATTTTTTTTTACTATGAATTATTAGGATGTATATGTTGCTTCCTAAAAAAAAAATCAATAAATTATCTAACTTACAACTTTGAGAATGAATTTTGGTAGAAACTCTAATTTTTTAATAACTACCTCATTTTTTTCTAAATACCTTTAAATTAAATTGTAGATATATCACTATTTTTTTGTTCAATCCTCTAGAATCAAGAAAAAAATTTAGTAAATTTCAATCCTAGAAGAAAAAATTGTGGAAAACCTAATTTAATAATAACGTGCTTGATTTTGATCTAATTTCTTTAAAATATAGATTATTGTAGATTCAATGTATTCTTGAGAAAACATCTAAAAATATTGAAAATGTTTTCCAAATAATATTCATTTCCCAAAATGATCTCCAAAGGAAAAAAATCATTGTTTATTGCTTTCATAATGCCAACATCAAGCTCTAATACCACTTGTAATGAAATAAATTGCACCATAGAAGAATATAATAGTAAATATTTTAAAACGATTAACAATAGAGAATAGCAAGCCACTTCAAGGGGGGAAACCTCCAAATATCTCCAATGAGAACACAATTCATAATCTAATGATCAAATGACACTCACTACCTCCCATATTACCCTATTTATGTTTTGGATATCACCTAGGTTGAATTAGATACCAAAATATATAACACCTAGGCCTACCTAATTAGCTAGATAATAATATAATAATGATCATATGAATTAATTAAGATTTAAGATAATCATATGCTGACTACTCATAACCCTAAGAATATATAGGAGTAAGGGTGTAGCAAGATGGAGGTAGGATCACAATGCATGAAATTCAGCTACACTCTCATATGTTATTATGTCCTACTATAGAAACACTAGAAGCCCATGCATGAAGCCCTCTAGGATGAAACTTTATTTTAGTACATGATTACACAATTCCCATGTACAATCTCTCCCCAAAAGATAATTGCATTAAATGGTGGCAAGTTATAATTGAGTTCATTTGCTTAAACAACCTCCAAAATAACTCAATTTTGAAACCTCCTGGAAAATTATGATAATGACACTTTATACATAGTGCAATTATAGTTGCCACTTGCCAAAATAGTGAAGTGGTATTAATCTTAGTGTATTATAAATTCCCAAAAATATGTCACAAAGATGATGTAAAATTTTTATTACATAATGAGATAAATAAAACTATGTACCAATGAAAAGTACATAGAAAATTATGCACTTTAAAAAAATTACACCCCAAAATAATACCATGTATGAACCCAAACAAACCCTTGAAATTTTCCATAATGAGAACTGCTCAACATCACTTATGGTAATCTAATTTTTTTAGAAAAATTAAACACCAAAATCAAAGACTATCTCCACCATCATGAAGCTCACAAAAAATTATCTTAGATAAAAAAAAATTGTTCAAAAAATGGAGCTATTTTGACCCAAAAATCAACCTCTAAAGTTCAAGTAATTGAGCTTCTTTATCTTCTAATGCAATGAAATGAAAGCCAATATTGACTTTATCGAGCCTTTTAAATGTTGTGGTGAGGTTATATTTGATCTATCATCTCTAAATATCACCTACAATAAAAATTAAAAAGAGAAACCCCCTAACCATTTGATATAATTACCTTCCTATAAAGATTTGATTGAAACATCTATTTCTCAAAGGCCTAAATCAACTAAAAGCACCAAAAAATATCAAATGCCATGTAAGATTTAATAAAAATTTGAATGCAATCCTAGATCTCTAGGTGACTGTAGAATATTACAAAAGCTACATACAAACATACAGATAGTGTAGAATACAAATATCAGCTAAAATCTAATATAAAGAATGTGAAAATATTAATATGAAATTGATTATTCAATGATAGGAAAGATCTACAATATATAACCTTATAATTTTCAAATCTAATGAGGGCGAGGATAAGGCATAAAATCAAAAATCAAGAAATTGCATCAACTAAGTTTTCAAATCTAATAAATAAGGAAAAAGAAAAATAAAATGAAATAAATAAATTCTATGTACTCAATTTCCTATCCTAACTAAGTAATTAAAATAAATTACCTAAGTAAAATTAAATAATAAGATGTAATGAAATAATTACACCAATAATTCTTAAGTATGCAATCCAAATAAACTTAAAATAAAACTTATCTTTTTTTGTTCTCAAATTAGGAATAAGGTGATTTAACACTTCTACTCAAGGTTAATTTTTATGCTTTTTCAATAAAATTAAACCTTATATCAAATACCATGCTTACAATATCAACTGAATGTAAAAATGGAGCAATACAAGTACACACAAAGATAGGATTTAGTTTAAACAATACAAGTGACTTGGTAAATTAGAATAATGGAATGACATACAAAAGCTACAAAATCCACTTCACTATAACTTGCAATACAAACCCTGTGTTAATTGTAAAATAATTCAATTCACTTCATCTACACATACATTAGGAATTATGAGTTATTTACATACATTCAAAGATACAACCACTAATTTAACAACAATTGCAATAGAAAGCTTCCAATAATAGTTAAACAATACTCAACTCATAAAAACATAACAGAAAAGGATACATAACATTTTAACAATAATTTAAGTAGAAAAATAGATGTACTAAATTTCATTGAATAAATAAAATAAGTGCAAAAGTACACATTTATGTGTTTACAAAATATTTCATAAAAATTTAACACTTTTATGTTAAGAATAGATTTCTTGCATGAAAATCAAGATTATTATGCAATTTTGTCCATAAATACTAAACCTTAATTTAGGAAAACTTTAGATAGATTCTTGATAAGGATAATCATCAACCTAATAATAAACCTTCTAGAAGATCATCTAAAATTAGTTGATCTATAAATTTTCACTAATAATACTTCTTGGAATATACTTGTCTCCTTGAAAATAGTGGTGGATAAAAATACTAAATCCTAATAGTTGACTCTAGAGAAAATTCTAATGGAGCTTCTCTATTCTAAATATGGAAATCCCTTGAAGAAGTTATAAAATTGTTTATATCTAAATCTAACACTTAGGAGATACAATTTATGGGAAGTTTTACAAATGGGGAACTAGAATGTGCTTTGTAGAATGACCTCTAGGATTTTAGAAGTCAGCTCTTTGTTTTGTTAATGAGGGGAGGAAAAAGGGAGAAGAAAAGAAAGATAATACATAAAACAAGCTATTCTAAGGTGATTCGCCAAGATTTTACAACATTTCAAACCTAATATAGCATAATAAAAACCTAATTAAATCAATTTGAAATTCAAATGAGTATTAAACATGGTCCAAAACTTTGCATACATTAAAGTAATTGAAATTATAAAAGATGTAAGGAATGAATTACCACCATAAACACTTTGATAGACACAAAGTATGAATTCAAGTAAATAAACAAAGATAAACACATAGAAAAGGTAAACATGACAAAATTCTTATGTATTCAATCCCTATTCTTCAAGAAAAATAACATTCTAAGGCCCGTGTGTTACACAAATAATAAATTCCTCCTGAGTTTTGTATTAATTGATTGAATACTAGAGAAGAACCCTCCAAACAATGCCACGTAGAGCTTAAATATGAAAATTCATCCCTAATGAGATGGGAACTACCACAAATAAAAATATTCCCCACTCACACACCTGTCAACCTCATCTCCATCCAAACCGTTGAAATAGCCATACTGGGCAATCGTGAGCAACCCACAATGAGGGTGACGATGCCACATGTTCCTCCATGAAATCTTGAACCCTTGAGCATAAAACTATGTCAATCATAAAAAGAAAGTATTATTGCCAATAATGCCCCGGAAAGGAAAATTCCTTTAGAAAAATAGGTGTGAGGTAGACAACCTCTACAGCTTTAGGTGACTCATGGGGAACTTCACCAGTGGAGGTGAGATCCCAAATTTTTTGGTTTCATGCATAAAAACTCTCGAAAATAAAAAAGGAGGAAGTTGTTGCTCCTAGAGATTTTGGAGACTGGATTGCATGGAAGACCACTCCTCGTAAGATGGCTTCACCTTCTTTTTTAGTGATCCAAAAACTTTATCCAAAGTAATCATCTCTTTAAAAGAGAAGTTGGTCACGGTCTATGTAACAATCTGCATGTGAAATTCCAACTAAGCCAACGGCTGTAACACTCCTTCCACTTTTGTAATATTTTGGGATTGATCAAAGCCTTGAAAAGAAGCTTGATCCTATTTATTTTCTTACAACATTTGTTTTATCTATTCCTTGATCATGACACTAGCATCCGAGAGGAAAGGGGAGGAAAAACCTAGCTAAACTAGCTTCTCGATTTTCTCCCTCATACCCATAATTTTTTGATTAAAAGCCTCTAGGAATGCTTTACATTTAGAGGTGGTTTTATTGTAGCTAAGGACCTTGTTGGTCTTTCAGACAAAAACCTCTTGTTACTCACTCTTGCAACATTTAAGGCATCATCAATCTCATCGCATAATTTTTGGATCAATAGATGAGTGTTTGTGACTTTCAGGATGATAGATGAGGACATGAGGTTCACATGTCCTTGATTTTTGTGCCAACATTTTGGGAATCTACAATGAATCTAAGTGTAGGCTTCAAAGAAGTGGCTATGACCTTGATTCTTTCCCATCATGAAATATACAACTATTGAATCATGGGAAGAATATTGATTTGATGCAAGCTATAGGATAATTTATCTTTCAATTGCTGGAGTTGTTGATATTTTTCTTAAATATCTTGTCGTATTTGATTTTATTTATCTAAAGCATCAACTAGTTTTATATCTCGTATTTTCACTTATTTTTCTAATTCTTACCAAAAATTAGACTCAACCATTTTCTTCCTCTGCTCTTTGAATACAAGACTGTGCCTTCTCTAGCTCCTCTCAAAGCTTACCCTTCTCAACATGTACTTTAGTCAACTATGTGTGGCACTATCATCCATAGCCTTTACCTTATCCAATTCCTCTTGAAACTTGGCATGGGCTTCCACCAAATCCTCTAGGAGCTTAACTTTTCTAGCTTGTTCAGCCTAAAGGTCCTTCTTGGAGGAACAAATGTAGATTCAACCCTTGGAGTGGAAATCTTCAAGTTGTCCCTTCTTTTCATCTTTCGAGATTTTTCCTCTTTGGCCTTTCGAGTGGTTTCAATTTGATGATAGTAGCTAGTAGGAAATGGGATATACTATCCTGCGATAGGGATGCTCGCAGGGAGGTTGAATGGAATTAAGACTTAGGAAATGACCACTTGCACTCCCTTTGGAGTAGACAATGAGGAGCCTAGGGAAAATGGGAAAAAGGGAGGAATGTGTTAAAATACATGAGAGGCAAAGGGAGATGGTAGAGGTGTGGCGACCTATGTGGGAATCGACATAGAAACATTCATGGAAATAGGAGATACTAGGGGTTGTGAAATGATGGAAATTACAATAACTTAAGCCTAAGAGGCAACAGGGACTATTGTCTCAGAGGGGCTAACCAATGAAAAAGAAGAGAGAAAGGGGTTAGAGATGTGTACCTATGTGGTTGAACCCATTGGGGCTTGTGTCATCATCGTAGTCATTAGATCCTCCTCATATGATTGTTGTTTGTGGTCAATATACCTTTTCCTTCTCCTTTTTACTGGCTATGACAAGGTACCTAAAGAGGACTCCTCTCTTGTTGAAACATTAGGCATTTGACCTTGCCTAGGATTTGAAGATTCTAGATGAATTTTGATGTGTGGCCTCTAGTATCCCATGACATTGTAACTTGTTTCAAATTACATTGATAGGGGACCCTTCTATCTCTCGTCCGGTTTGCTTTTTTACAAAAACCTCCTTATGAGCACGGCTTGACTGAGCTAATGAATATAACTTAGCGTGTGAGTCATCCCAAAAATGTTCAAACTACCCATCAGTTGGGACCTCATACCCTACATATAGAATTTTATTTTCTTGGCAGTATTTCCAAAAGTTAGTAATATTCTCATTTCCCCAACCCTCATTATTGAGCTTGAGGTGGAGTCCCTTGGATATTTTAATTGATAGATCAAAATTTCACCTGGGTCGATAAAAAGAAAGCCATGGGGGCCTCTTTGGTCTAGTGACTCTATCCAAATCAATGTAAATTGGTGGCTTCTCTTTTTTCGGAGACCTACGCTCTTCTTAGAATGGGTGCTCCTCATGAACAATTGGTGGGGACACCTCCAAATCTACCATACAGCCATTAGGTTCATAACTCCATCAGCCATAGATCATGTCCAAACCTAGCTCTACAAGCTTCATGGTGAGCAACTACTCAGCATGCCTCTTCTTTACATTTATCATGTCTTTTTTGTAAGGAAGCTCATAGATGGCCTTTTTCTTCCACCTATACCCATACTTAGATTCAATGATACACAGTTGTTGGACCAATTCCAACTCCAAGGTTATATTTTTTAAATACGTAGGGAGCCTAAACGGTTCCCCTTTGAATCCATGCAGTTGAAGCAAAGAGAAATGGGCACCAAAGAACCAATCACAAGGATGTTTTTTATTTTTCAACCAATTATTTTGGTGGTCTATGATCTAAAAAATAATTTTCATAATTCAGCTCCATTAGAGCAGGAATCAAAAATGACTCAAAAAACTCATAATAATCATGTGTGGCCGATAGGAGATGGGTCCATGTAGATATAGGGATCCTGTTGGGGACCTTGGAAGAGTCCATAATTTGCAAAACCATATGTGGACTGAAGAAATCTACATTTTGGTAAAGTAAAAGATGAGCCAAGAAAGAAGAGTACCTAAACCTTCACTCAAGCTTATATTTCACCAATTGATAATTTATGTTGTCCATAATAATCCAAAAAATCCATCTTGAAACCTTTCTGCTTCTTTAGGAGGAAGGATACCCCTATCTGGGACTCATAAACACATTCACCTTTATCAAATCCAAAAATAAAGGCGAGCATGGAGAGTGCATCCTACATATTTAGATAAAATTCCTTGAGGGAAAGCAGAAATTTAGGCATTTAGGTTTCATTTTGATCCCTCCCAAGCTCATAATTGAGAAACTTGAGTTAGGTGTTTATTCTTGCCTAGAACTTTTCCATTACATCTAGTGAGCAGACCTCTATAACAAGATTATGGGGAATGCAAAGGATGGCATAGTAGTTGTGGCACTGAATGTAAGCTTAAGGTTCTTACTCTTCATAGTTCCACTATTTGGGTCATATAGGTGAGCACATGCCTCCACCAATTTTGGGTAGTTGTGCACCAATGACACCATGTATTTGTGCAATATGAAAACCACATCTTAAAGTCAATAGATTTGAAATCTTTTTATTTTTCCTTTTGATCCATTATAGGGTAAGAAGCTTCTTTGAGGCCCTTAGTATTTTTATTCGATTTAGGTATGTAGATTTCATTAGTGAAATCTAACACTAAAGAGGAGTCTCTCAAATCCCCTTTCATTACAATTCTTAAATTGGGTAGCTTAGCTTTCTCCGATATGGGAACCAAACTAAAAAACTTGCTATCAAGAAATGATTCTTGTGTCATTGCTTGCCCTTAACCAATGTCGAAAGTTGACTCTTCTGAGTCCATGGATTTTTCATTCTAAAATTACTAATTCTTTGCACTATTCAAAAGCATCGGTAACTACTTGGACATGACAATCATGTTAAGTTTTCTTCAAAGCTCTAGAAACACTTCTTCACCAAACTTTGACTTCTTCTTTTCCTTTATTATGAAGGGATTGCCAAAACAACAATATATCAACGTGCATCATTCCACTTCATGCGAATTTATTTTTTTTCCTTGAAGATCACACCCCATAAGGGAAAGAAGTACGAACAACTCATCACACCATATTTTTGGTAACCTTGGCTAGCATGTGATGTGAAAAAGCCAACTAACCATTTTTTACATAATAAATACCCACCCCCAAAGGGGTATTGAGGGAAATCTCCCAAAGATAGACCAATAAGGAATGCCAAGGACAATAAGACTTTTTGAAAAAGGACCAAAACTTGTGTGAACAACACTTATTGAAAGGAAAGCACAACAAAAAGCAACCTAACTAACATATTTACAAAAAGGAACCTTACAAGGGGCCCAACATTAATTAAAATTCTTTAGATGAATCCCATTCACCATAATCCCAAGAGAATTTCCCTCTAAATCTTCAAGTTCAAACACATTGCTCTCTTTGCAACTAGTAATGCAGAAAGGGCTCTTCCATAGTGAATCGAATTTTGCATCTTGACCCAACTTAGCAACATGTTCCTCATATTTTAGGACAAGATCTCCCTCTCTAAAACCAAGTTCAAACACTTCCTTTTTAAACCATATCTTAACCACCTACGGACGACTTGTCATGGCATCATGAGTTTTCTCTCAAGCTTCTTGGACACCAAGTAGTAATGCCAATTTCACTTCCATAGCTCTATCTTCCTAAATATCTAGTGACAAACAATTGCAATGTTGGTATCTTTGTGGAGATTAGCAACACTACCTCTTTCAACTCACATGGAGATATTTTTAACACATATTTAGGAGTAATCTAGTCTCCCTGGAGCATTATTCTTAGGTGTTTATGCCATTCTCTCTGATGATCCTCACCTATCTGCTTGATCAGTCTTATTAAGTTCTTATTCATGGATTCCACCAATCCATTACCTTATAGATAATAATTGGATGAGGTCTTAAGAAAAATATCATTCCTTAATGCAAAATCCAAAAAAATTGAGTCAAGGAAAGCTCCTGCATTATCCAAAATAATAGTTTTCAAAGAGCCAAAACATGCCACCAACTCTTCTAGGAAATTGAGAATCTAACTCTTCATGGATCCTTTTAGGGGAACTTCTTTTGACCATTTGGTGAAGTAGTCCATTACCATTAGAATCCACTTGTTTCTAGCTCTTGACATCAGATTGATCATTTTGATGAAGTCTAAGACCTATTGAGCAAAAGGTTCATCAATCAGTATTGGCTTGAGAGGCATAGAGGAATTTTTTTGCTTACCAACAGAAAACTGGTATTTTTGACATTTCCTTACTAGGCTATGATGATCTATAAATAGGGTCAACTAATAGTATCCTACATGCATTTTCTTCATGGTAGTCATTTTGCAAAGAAATGTCTACCCACTAGACTATTGTGGAATTCGTGCAAAATTATACTAACTTGGAGTTTACTCACACATTAGAGAAGTATCCCATCAAAGTTCCTCTTGAAAAGGACCCCTCCAATTAATGCATATCTAGCATTTTGTAACCTATAGAATCTCCTTTTGTTGGATGGGAGGCTTTCTAGATATTTATCGATCACCATAAATTGGACTCTATCTATAGCTTAGGACTCTTTTGACTCAAATTGATTAACTAAAACTTCCTCCGAGAGCTCTTCCTCAACTAGGGGTTCAATTTCATTAGCCAAATATTCACAAAGTTCTTTTCCTCTGATTTCTTTCATTGGTCGGACCTTGATATCATACTCCAAGATTTTTGTGATCCAATTTGCTCTTTTTCAATGATCTCTCCTTCCATGATGTATTTTCTTGCACTAGAATGAGCCACATAAACCATTATTTTTCTTTTTGACACTAGGTGTTTGAACTTCTTAAGACCCTTCACAATGGTGAATTCTTGCTTTTCAAAAAATTTATATTCTTGTTGATTTATAATGTTGTTCGGATTAGAGAAGTCCCTCTACCTCAGAGTGGTTGGGAATTATTCTTGTATGCTTTTAATAGAAGATATGTCAAACGTCCAGCCAAACACTTATGGGGTTTCAACCTTGGGAGGCTAGTAGTGTCGAATGTGTTTGTGGAATTTGATATAATGTTGGAGCTAGTAAAGCACTATGATCCCAATGATAGAAAAATAAGAAGTGAGAATAGAACCTTACTCCTTGAGGTTACCAGAGACAAGATTGTGGAGGTGTTCAAATTGAATCCCAATTATACTGTCAGCATCAACTTTTCTGACTTATATAATGAATATTAGTAGAACCGATATGGATATAGGAAAAATGTGCTTGTCAGGCACAAAAAGGATGATAAGGGAGGATTTGGTCCTAAGGACTTGGAGCCCTTTGAGTGTGAAGAGTTTTCCAATTATTTTAAGAATACATATTATTGTTTGAATCAAGTATTGGCTCATAGGTTTGATGCAAGGATACCAACTTCTTTGTTGGTAATGGTTATAGATATCCAAAACTAGAATTACAACAAGGGATTTTATTATGCTACATATATTGTAGAATAAATGCATAAGGGGTTGATTAGTCTAAAGGATAGTAGTGCTCCACTGGTTTTTCCTCACTATTCTTTGTTAATGCGCATGATTCTTTATGTTGGAAAAGAGAAATGGAAGAAGAAGAAGAAGCTAAGTCAGAAGGATGAGGAAGGAAATGATCTTCCTATCCAAATGTGGACTCACATCTGGGACCAAAATTGTTCCTATTCAAACTATTTGGCTTTGTGCAATATTATCAATTTCGGTATTTTGGAGAGTATGGGTGTGGCTTTAGGATAAAAATACTAAATCCTAACAGTTGACTCTAGAGAAAATTCTAATGGAGCTTCTCTATTCTAAATATAGAAATACCTTAAAGAAATTATAAATTGTTTATATATAAATATAACGCTTAGGAGATACAATTTATGGGAAGTTCTACAAATGGGGAACTAGAATGTGCTTTGCAAAAAGACCTTCAAGATTTTAGAAGTCGGCTCTTTGTTTTGTTAATGAGGGGAGGAAAAAGGGAGAAGAAAAGAAATATAATACATAAAACAAGCTATTCTAAGGAAATGCACCAAGCTTTTACAACATTTCAAACCTAATATAGCATAATAAAAACCTAATTAAATCAATTTCTATGAAATTCAAAAGTGTATTAAACATGGTCCAAAACTCCACATACATTAAAGTAACTAAAATTATAAAAGTTATAGGGAATGAATTACCACCATAAACACTTTGAGAGACATAGAGTATGAATTCAAGTAAATAAACAAAGCTAAACACATAGCAAAGGTAAACATGGCACAATTCTTATGTATTCAATCCCTATTCTTCAAGAAAATTAACATACTAAGGTCCCTATGTTACACAAATAATAAATTCCTCCTGAGTTTTGTATTAAGCGACTGAATACTAGAGAAGAACTCTCTAAACAATGCCAGCTAGGGATTAAATATGAAAATCCATCCCTAATGAGATGGGAACTGCCACAACTAAAAATATTCCCTACTCATGCACTTGTCAACCTCATCTCCATCTAGACTGTTGAAATGGCCATACTAGGCAATCATGAGCAACCCCCAATGAGGGTGATGATGCCACATGTTCCTCCATGATTTGACCAGCAACCATCTACGAGCCTTCATAATTGAGTGTCAATGATAAGCATCCATTCCTAGGATGCATGCAAGTAGTCCACTTGTTGGTGTCTACCCTTTGTTTGTAGTGGACCTACTAAGAGTTATGGCCAACCGCACATTAGACACTATTGTGATGCTTAAAAGTCACTTTGAGTTATACTGCTTTCACATGTGTCTCATGGGAGGGTGAGTGCTTGATGAAATGAAAACATCACTCATTCCTTTTAGTTGGTGTGTGGAGCCACCACATGGCATATCGATGCATCACACCTTGAGTATAGTCCCTGGACTTCATTGCAGTTGTGCAGGCTCGGCAAGTGGCTTTACCCTGCATGAAATCTTGAACCCTTGAGCGTAAAACTATGTCAATCATAAAAAGAAAGTATTATTTCCAATAATGCCCAGAAAATGAAAATTCCTTCAAAAAAATAGGGGTGCGGTAGACAAAGTCTAAAAATTTAGGCGACTCATGGGGAACTCCATCAATGGAGGTGAGATCCCAAAAATTTTGGTTTCATGCATAAAAACTCTCAAAAATCAAAAAGGAGGAAGTTGTTGCTCCTAGAGCTTTTGGAGAGTGGATTACATGGAGGAACACTCCTCATCAGATAGCTTCACCTTCTTTTCTAGTGCTCCAAAATCTTTATCTAGAGTAATCATCTCTTTAAAAGAGGAGTTGGTCACGGTCTGTGTAACAATCTATATGTGAAATTCCAACTAAACCAGCAGTTGTAACACTCCTTCAACTTTTACAATATTTGGGGATTGAATGAAGCCTTGAAAAGAAGCTTGATCCTATTGGTTATCTTCCAACATTTTTTTATCTATTCCTCGATCATGACACTAGCATCCAAGAGGAAAGGGAAGGAAAACCTAGCTGAACTAGCCTCTTGATTTTCTCCCTCATACTTGTAATTTTTTTATCCAAAGCCTCCAAGAATGCTTTACATTTAGAGGTGGTTTTATTGTAGCTGAGGACCTTGTTGGTATTTTTTGGCCAAAAACCTCTTGTTACTCACTCTTGCAACATTTAAGTCATCATCAGTCTCATCGCATAATGTTTGGATCAGTAGTTGAGCATTTGTGATTTTCAGGATGATAGATGAGGACATGAGGTTCACATGTCCCTGATTTTTGTGCCCCAGTCTTTTGGGAATCTACAATGAATCTAAGTGTAGGCTTCAAAGAAGTGGCTATGAACTTGATTCTTTCCCATCATGACGTATACAACTGTTGAATCATGGGAAGAATGTTGATTTGATGTGAGTTGTAGGATATTTTATCTTTCAATTGTTGGAGTTGTTGATATTTGTCTTGAATATCTTGTTGTATCTGATTTTATTTATCTAAAGCATCAATGAGTTTTTTATCTCATGTTTTTAATTATTTTTCTAATTCTTATCAAAAATGAGATTCAACCAAATTATTTTCTTCCTCTACTCTTTGAATACAAGACTGAGCCTCCTCTAGATCCTCTCAGAGCTTAGCCTTCTCAACATGTACTTTAGTCAACTATGTGTGGCACTATCATCCATATCCTTTACCTTATCCAATTCCTCTTGAAACTTGTTATGGGCTTCCACCAAATCCTCTAGGAGCTTAACTTTTTTAGCTTGTTCAACCTAGAGGTCCTCCTTGGTGGATGCCACTTGTAGATCCTTGTGCAGCCTTGCAATTTCATTTTCCTTAGCTCTAACATTGGCCATCAAACCCTCCATGGTAGCTTTCACTCAGACGAGCTCTTGGTCTTTCTTATTCATTTTCTTACTGATTTTGAGAAAATTGGTGGAGTCAACCTTTCACATCTCCTCCATGAGTTCAACCTTATCCTGGGGGAAGAACTCTTTCAAATTTAGGCCCAGTTCTTAGGTCTTGTAATAATCTATTTGCATCTCCCCCTAGGCCTTAAATAATTTGGGCATCTTGTGAACCAACATTAGTGTTTGATGCTCAGGATCAAATATAGATTCAACCCTTGGAGTGGCAATCTTCAAGTTGTCCTTTCTTTTCATCTTTAGAGATTTGTCCTCTTAGGCCTTTCGAGTGGTTTCAATTTGATGATAGTAGCTAGTAGGAAATGGGATATACTATCCTGTGATAGGGGTGCTAAGAGGGAGGTTGAATGGAATTGAGACTTGGGAAATGACCACTTGCACTCCCTTTGGAGTAGACAATGAGGAGCCTAGGGCAAACAGGAAAAAGGGAGGAATGTGTTGCAATACATGAGAGGTAAAGGGAGGTGGCGGAGGTGTGGTGACCTATGTGGGAATTGACATAGAAAAATTCATGGAAATAGGAGATACTAGGGGCTGTGAAATGATGGAAATTGCAATGACTTGAGTCTAAGAGGAAATAGGGACTATCATCTTAGAGGGGGTAACCAATGATAAAGAAGAGAGAAAGGGGTCAGAGAAGCGTACCTATGTGGGTGAACCCATCGGGGCATTTCCATCGTAGTCATTTGATCCTCCTAATATGATTGTTGGTTGTGGTCAATATACCTTTGCCTTCTCCTTTTTACTAGCTATGACAAGGTACCTAAAGAGGACTCCTCTCTTGTTGAAACATTGGGCATTTGACCTTGCCTAGGATTTGAAGATTCTAGATGAATTTTTTTGTGTGGCCTCTAGTATCCCACGACATTGTAACCTATTTCAGATTGCACTGATAGGGGACCCTTCAGTCTCTCTTATAGTTTCCTTTTTACAGAAACCTCCTTATGAGCACAGTTTCACTAAGCTAGTGAATATGACTTAGTATGTGAGTCATCCCAAAACTGTTCAATCTACCCATTGGTTGGGACCTCATACCCTACATATAGAATATCATTTTCTTGGTAGTATTTCTAAAATTCAATAATCTTCTCATTTCCCCAACCCTCATTATTGAGTTTGAGGCGAAGTCCCTTGGATATTTTAATTGATAAATCAAAATTTCACTTGGGTTGATAAAAAGAAAGCCATGGGGGCCTCTTTGGTCTAGTGACTATCCAAATTAATGTAAATTGGTGGCTCCTCTTTTTTCGAAGACCTGTGCTCTTCCCAAAATGGGTGCTCCTCATGAACAATTGGTGGGGACACCTCCAAATCTTCCATACAACCATCAAGTTCATAACTCCATTAGTCACAGGGCATGTCCAAACCTAGCTCTACAAGATTCATGGTGAGAAACTACTCAGCATGCCTCTTCTTTACATTTATCTTATCTTTTTTGTAAGGAAGCACATAGATGGTCTTTTTCTTCTACCTGGACCTGTACTTCGATTAAATGATACATAGTTATTGTGCCAATTCGGACTCCAAGGTTCTATTTGTTAAATACGTATGGAGCATAAATGGTTCCCCTTTGAATCCATGCAGTCGAAGCAAAGAGAAATGGGCACCAAAGAACCAACCACATGGAGGTTTTTGTTTTTCAACCAATTCTTTTGGCAGTCTATGATCTGAAAAGTAATTTTCATAATTCATCTTCATCAAAGCAAGAATCAAAAATGACTTGAAAAACTCATAATAATCATGTGTGATCAATAGGAGATGGGTACATGCAGATACAGGGATCCTATTGGAGACGTTGGAGGAGTCCATAATTTGTAAAACCATATGTCGACTAAAGAAATCTACATTTTGATAAAGCAGAAGATGAGCCAAGAAAGAAGAGTACCTGAACCTTCACTCATGCTTACATTTCACCAATTGATAGTGTATGTTGTCCTTAATTATGTCCACAAAATCCATCTTGAGTCTCTTCTGCTTCTTGTGGAGGAAGGTTACCCCCATCTAGGACTCATAAACGCATTCACCTTTATCAAATCCAAAAATAAAGGCGAGCATGGAGAGTGCATCCTACATGCATGGATAAAATTCCTTGAGGGAAAGTGGAAATTTAGGTATTTAGGTTTTGATTCGATCCCTCCCAAGCTCAAAATGTAGAAACTTGAGCTAGGTGTTTCTTCCTGCCCTGAACTTTTCCATTGCATCTAGTGAGCAGACCTGTATAACAAGATTGTGGGGAATGCAAAGGATTTCACAATAGTTGTGGCACTAACTATAAGCTTAAGGTTCTTACTCTTTATAGTTTCACTAGTTGGGTCATATAGGCGAGCACATGCCTCCACCAATTTTTGGTAGGGGTGCACCAGTGACACCATGTATTTAGGCAATATGAAAACCACATCTTAAATCCAATAGAGTCGAAATCTTTTTATTTTTCCTTTTGATCCATTCTAGGGTAAGTAGATTCTCTAAGGCCCTTACAATTTTTATTCAATTTAGGTATGTAGATTTCATTAGTGAAATCTAACACTAAAGAAGAGTCTCACAAATCCCCTTTCATTATAGTTCTTAAATTGGGTAGCTTATCTTTCTCTGACATGGGAACCAAACTAAAAGACCTACTATCAAGAAATGATTTGTGTGTTGCTTCTTGGCCCTAAATAGTGTCGAAATTCAACTCTTCTAGGTCCATGGATTTTTTCGTTATGTAACTACTAATTCTTTGCACTATTCAAAAGCACCGGTAACTACTTGGACATGACAATCATGTTAGGTTTTCTTCAAAGCTCTAGAAACACTTCTTCACCAAACTTTGACTTCTTCTTTTCCTTTATTATGAAGGGATTTCCAAAACAACAATATATCAACAAGCATCATTCCACTTCAAGCGAATTTAGTTTTTTTCCTTGAAGATTGCACCCCATAAGGGAAAGAAGTACAAACAACTCATCACGCCATATTTTTTGGTAACCTCAGCTAGCATGTGATGTCAAAAATCCAACTGACCACTTTTTTCCTAATAAATACCCACCCACAAAGGGAAATTGAGGGAAATCCCCTAGCGATACACCAATAAGGAATGGCAAGGAAAATAAGATACTTGGAAAAAGGATCAAAACCTATGTGAACAACACTTTTTGAAAGGAAAGCACAATAGAAAGCAACCTGACTAACATATTTACAAAAAGGAAACTTACAAGGGGCCCAACATTAATTAAAATGCTTTAGATGAATCCCATTCACCATAATCCCAAGAGAATTTCCCTCTAAATCTTCAAGTTCAAATGTATTTCTCTCTTTGCAACTGGTAATGCAGAAAGGGCCCTTCCATAGTGAATCAAATTTTGCATCTTTACCCAGCTTAGCAAAATGTTCATCATATTTTAGGACAAGGTCTCCCTCTCTAAAACCAAATTCAGACACTTTCTTGTCAAACCATATCTTAACCACCTATGGATGACTTTTCATGGCATCATGGGCTTTCTCTCAAACTTCTTGGACACCAAGTAGCTATTCCAATCTCACTTCCATAGCTCTATCTTCCTGGATATCTAGATACAAGCAGTTGCAACGTTGGTATCTTTGTGTAGATTAGCAATACTACCTCTTTCCCATAAACCAACTCATATGGAGATGTTTTTAACACCTATTTAGGAGTAATCCAGTCTTCCCAGAGTATTGTTCTCGGGTGTTTATTCCATTCTCTCAGATGATCTGCACCTATCTACTTGATCATTCTTATTAAGTTCTTATTCATGGATTCCACCAATCCATTACCTTGAGGATAATGATTGGATGAGGTCTTAAGAAAAATATCATTCCTTAATGAAAAATCAAAAAAAATTGAGCCAAGGAAAGCTCTTGCATTATCCAAAATGATAGTTTTCAAAGTGTCAAAACACGCCACCAACTCTTCCAAGAAATTGAGAATCTTATTCTTCATGGCTCCTTTTAGGGGAACTTCTTTTGAACATCTGGTGAAGTAGTCCATCACCATTAGAATCCACTTGTTTCCAGCTATTGACATCAGATTGATCATTTTAATGAAGTCTAAGACCTATTGAGCAAAAGGTTCATCAATCACTATTGGTTTGAGAGGCATAGTGGAATTTTTTCACTTACCAACAAAAAAATAGTATTTTTGGCATTTCCTTACTAGGCTATGACAATCTGTACATAGGGTCAACCAGTAGTATCCTACATGCATTATCTTCATGGTGGTTGTTTTGCAAAGAAATTTCCACCCACTAGACTATTTTGGAATTTTTGCAAAATTCTACTAGGTTGCAGTTTACTCACACATCAGAGAAGTATCATGTCAAAGTTTCTCTTGAAAAGGACCCCTCTAATTAACACATATCTAGAATTTTGTAACCTGTAAAATCTCCTTTTTTGTGATGGGAGGCTTTCCATATATTTATCAGTCACCATAAACTGGACTCTATCTATAGCTTAGGACTCTTCTGAGTCAAATTTATTGACCAAAACTTCCTCTAAGATCTCTTCCTCAACTAAGGGCTCGATTTCATTAGCCAAATATTCACAAAGTCCTTTTCCTCTTATTACTTTCATTGGTAGAACCTTGATAACATACTCTAAGATTTTTGTGATCCAATTTTCTCTTTTTTCAATGATCTCTCCTTCCATGATGTATTCTCTTGCACTAGAATGAGCCACATAAACCATTATTTTGATTTTTGAAACTAGGTGTTTGAACTCCTTAAGACCCTTCACAATGGTGAATTCTTGATTTTTAATAGTTATATTTGGTTTTGTACCCTCGTCAAGTTCTTGACTAGAAATTAATCAGATGCTCTCCCCTTTCTTTCTCATCTTTCTGCATAGGCACTGCAACGATGTTATGTTCACCACTATAGACATACATGATGAAATATTTTTCAAAAGTCCGGGTTAACCAGCACTGGGTTAGAAGAAATTGATTCTTTTATTTTTTTTAAAGTGTCTCTACCCTCTGGAGTCCATTTTAAAATAAATCCTTCTTGAGCATAAGGGTAATAGGCCTTACAAGCCCAGCAAAGTTAGAGATAAATCTATTGAAAAAAACTAATTTTTCCCAAGAAATATTGGACCCCTTTCTTATTTACTGGTAGGGGAAATTACTTATGTATTTCACCTTCTCAGGGTCTATGGAAATTCCTTCTTGGGAGACTATGTACCCAAGAAACTTTCCCTACAAGACTCTAAAAACACATTTATTGGGGTTCAAAGACACCCCAAACTCTTGGAACTTCTAGAAAACCTTCTCTAAATGGTCGAAATGATCCTTCTTAGACTTGGAGAATACTGTTAGGTCATCCATATATATAAGGATGATTAAATTTATCAAATCCTTGAAAGCAACATCCATTGCCCATTAAAAAGTGGCCCCTACATTTGAGAAGTCGAAAGTCATCTTGGCATATGCATGTTGAATGAACAAGAAAATTGAGAGGAGGAGGTGAATCAGTTGTATCAAATTAAAACATTAAAACCCTCAACAGTAATCAAATCCACATGCATTCATTAAACCCTTAATCTTTTATAATGTTTGAACATGAAATGCAGATAACAGAAACTGAAACAACACCATACACAAGAGAATGCCAGATTTACATGGAAAACTCTAGAAGGGAAAAACCATGGTGAGGATTAGCTCACAATATAAATAATTGTAAAATTGATACAAAGAGGCTCACTACCAGACTTGGACACACTTTCTAGAAAGACTCACAGCCCAAGATCATTGTCGAAATAGAAAGAAGAAAGAAGATAGAATGTTACATAGAGCACACAATCTTAATGCAATAGAGAATCCACCACAACATCTCTAATAACACTCATAATCTTCAAGTGATCAAGATACCTCATCTCACTACATTCAACAATCTTGCATTATAGCTCACACTGCATTTCACAACTCTACACTGAAGTTCACATCACAAAACCCAACTCTATTCCACACTCTACATCTTGCATCAATTCACCTCACATTTATACCATCCACAACTTGAAAAACATATTCAATTCAGCTATACACACCTTACACTTTAAAAATTAAAAATAGGTCAACTGTACTAAGAATTTTCACAGTGGATAGGAATGAAAGTGGACCAATACAAAACTTAATTGGGACCCAAATCGACACTCATGCCTTCATAAATACTTGAACATCTTTGAATGTAGTGTAAACAACAAGTCAATTGTTACCCGTGTAAACACCATTGAAATTTGAATTAAACGCTTCCTCGAATACAAGGAAAACTTGCAAACCACACACTACACTTCATCACGATCTAGAATATTCCTCTAACATCCTGATATCCATCAAACTACTTTGCAACAACTCGCACCTTTAGAATGTACGCACCTAGTACACTCAAACTACATGGCCAAACACTGTAACTCTAAAATCCATCTTCTGGAGCACCAAACTATGAACCCTCTTCACACAAGTAAGAGATCAACACCATCAACATACCTTTTGCATTGCAAAACCGGAAGAACAACTATGGAGAAACACAGAGAAAAAACATTTCTCACAGACACCTCTGTAAGCAACAAAAATTCGGCTCACATACTGGTGAACATAACTTCTTTTTCACAATGATCCAGAATCCCAAACTTAGGATATAGAAACTATGAACACCTCTAACCAACATATCCAAACCACACAAGAAAATATTCAACCTAGAAGAAATACGGAGCAAAATTGGAACACCTCTATAACACCCTATTTCCTCTTTTTAGCAATTTTCTCAATATCATCGACATCTTTATAACTACCATGACCATAACCATAAGCTTATCAAAGCAACACCATAGGTTAAAACCAGTAACTTAACTAGTGACAACATAATTCAACTAATCAAAGCAACAATCTCTCTCAACCACTACACAATTGTCACCAATGACAACACAAGCTTGTTGACATCAATGACAACACCTTCATACTTGCAACAATATCCCCCTTTTTCATTGATGGAAACACGAGATGTGATAAACTATCAAAGACAACATACACAGTATTCCTTGCATGATTTTCTTTATCTCTCCCCCTTTCAATTTTTTATTTTTCACATGACTTCTCTCTCTCCTTTTGTATAAAAAAACTTTTTCATATGATTTCTCTCTCTCCCCCCTTTGACATCAATGGAAAAGGATAAAATTCTTTGCATTGTTCTCCCTCTTTAACATAGAACCAAGATACTTGCTACTGCTTTGAATACTCCCCCTTAGAAGTATACACCAACCAAATTAGCAAACTCTACAAAATGACAACACTCACTCCACACTGCAACAATGTCACTACCTACTCCCCCTAAGAGGTAGCTTCCAACATCAGTCCAGACAGAGAATGAATCCATAGATCCACTGGACTGATGCATCACCATATGCATCTAGTTCAAAGGAAGGGCAATAACCCCCAACTTCTCTTGAAGATACTCAAAAGTATCCTTAGGAAGAGCCTTAGTAAATATGTTAGCAAGCTCATCCTTTGTAGGTACATATTCAAGCTTAACTTCATTCTCCACAACCTTCTCTCTTAGAAAGTGATATTTTATTGAAATATGCTTTGTCCTCAAATGCATCATTGGGTTCTTTAAAATATTGATTGCACCCGTATTATCACAAAAGATAGAAATTGGCTCATCATACACCACTCTAATATCCTTCAATGTTTTCCTCATCCACAATACTTGTGTGCAACAAGATGTCATTGCAATATACTCAGCCTCTATAGTAGATAAAGAAATAGAATATTATTTCTTACTTAGCCATGATACCAAGCTACATCCAAGAAAGAATGCACCACCACTTATACTTTTCCTATCATCCACACAACCATCCTAATCTACATCTGTGTAAGCACTCAATGTGAAATCAATATCCGTAGGATACCACAAGCCATAATCTGAAGTACCCTTCAAATATCTAAATATCCTCTTCACAGTTACAACATGTGTTTCTTTAGGATCTTGTTGAGATCTAGCCACAAGACAAACTGCATGCCTAATATCTGGTCTAGTAACAGTTAGGTATAGCAGTCCACCAATCATAGATCTATACTTGCTCTGATCAGCCTTACGGGAATCATCATCCTTACTCAGTTTACAACTAGTAACCATAGGAGTACATACTGGTTTGGATTCTTCCATTCCAAACTACTTCAAAATTTCTTTAATATACTTTTATTGTGAAATGAATATGCCTTTATTTGTTTGATTGATTTGTAGCCCAAGGAAGAAATTCATCTCCCCAAATATAGACATCTCAAACTCTTTATGCATTTCTTCTACAAACTTATTGCATGTAGCTTCAATCTTTCTCAACCTTAAATTAAATATTACTATCTGTGGTGCCTTTATTGAATCCTTATTGTATCAAATATCTATCCAACCTTGCATACCAATGTCTAGGAGCTTGCTTCAATCCATACAATTCCTTCTTCAATTTGCAAACCATATTAGGTTTATTTGACAACAAAAATCCATCTAGTTGTTCCACACAAACTTCTTCCAACTCCCATTCAAGAAAGCAAACTTTGCATCCATCTAATAAAATTTAAAGTCCTTATGTGTTGCAAATGCCAAAAACATCGTAATTGCTTCCATTCTAGTCACTGGAGAAAATTTCTCCTCAAATTCTATTCCTTCAACTTGTACATAGCCCTTATAGATAAGCCTTGCCTTATTTCTTATCACTTCTCCATTCTCATTCAACTTGTTTCTAAATACTCACTTAGTACCAATTATATTTTTTTTTCGAGTCTAGGAACAAGTTCCCAAGTTTGATTCTTCTCAATCCACATAAGTTCTTCTTCCATTGCTTTCATCCAATAGTCATCTTTGCATGCCTCATTCACTGTTTTAGTTTCAAATTTAGAAAGTAAACACATATTTACCTTTGCTTCAGCAACTCTTCTTCTTGTCAACACACCTTTGCTTTTGTCTCTTATGATTTTTTCTTCGAAATGATTTCTCTACACATACTTAGGGGTCTTAGGGGTCTTTTTCAGAGCTTCTTCCTCTTCATTTTGTACTTTTTTTCCTTATCTTTTTCTTCTTCTTCTCTGAAAGCAGGTTCATCTAATTCATATCCATCTATCACCATTGAATTCCTCAAATATTCATCAACCTTGACACTTGCACTATCAATAATCTTTCTCAACCTTTTATTGTAACATTTGTAACATTCACTCTTAGTAGAATATTCAAGGAAGATACCTTCACCATACCTTGCATCAAACTTTCCTAAGTTTTTATCATCTCTTCTAATATAGCATTTTCTTCCAAACACTCTAAAGTAATTGACAGTAGGAATCCTTTCATACCACAACTCATAGGGATTTTTTGTGTTGTTAGCTCTTGCTTGAACTTTGTTAAGTATGTAAACAACATTATGAATTTATTCTCTCTAGTAGACTTCTTGTAGGTTAGCTTCTTTCATCATAGTCCTTGCAGCTTCTTGACTAGTCCTATTTTTTCTTTCAACCACTCCATTTTTTTAGGAGTAATAGGGGTAGAAAAGTGCCTTTTGTGCCATGATTCTCACAAAACATGTTAAATTCATATAGGTGAACTCTCCACCCCTATCAAACCTCAAACATTTGATCTTCAAATATGTTTCATTCTCAACGATAACTTTAAATGCTTTAAATCTATCTAGGGATTTATATTTTTCTTTAAGAAAAGTAACCCATGTCATTATAGAGTAATCATCAATCAAAATAATTAAATACCTATCACCTTGAATACTTCTTAGTCTTGTAGGACCACAAATTCCTTTATGCAGCAATTCCAAAAATTTGGTAGAAGATTGTTCTTTTCCGTCAAAACTACTTCTAGTTTTTTTTCCAATTTGACAATCTCTGCAATCATTGATAGGCTTTATAATCCTCAGCAAATCTCTCACTTCTTGAACTAAACTGATTCTAACCAAGTTATCAAAATTGATATGGCACATCCTCTTGTGTCGTAACCAACTATCATTAATCTGAGTCATAAAACAGTGGCCATCGACACCCTTGAGTTGATAGATATTTCCATTTGTCATCTTTCCAACAGCAATCACAATTTCAGGCCCTTTTTTGATCTCACATCCATCATCTTGAAAGGTAAGATTGTATCCTTTTCTACACATTTATTTAACACTCAAGAGGTTATGCCTTAAACCTTTAACATAGTAAACATCTTCAATATTATGATTTCCATCAAAACTTATTGAACTTATTTCATAAATCTTAGCACCTAAATCATCTCCAAATTTAACAAGTCCTCCATCATATTTTTCAAGTTTAACAAACTTAATCTTGTCTCTGGTCATATTATTTGAGCAACCATTGTTAATAACTCAATATTTCTTATCCTATGTAACATGAAAAGAAGATAGCAAAGTACCTCCAGTTTTATCCTTTTTCTTTGGAGTATTTTCATTTACACAATTTTTAGAGTTACCAAAATCATATTCATCTTTTAAAGCCAAGAACAAGCATTCATTATCATCAACATATCCATAGTCAAATTCATCATCAAAAATACTAGCATCTTCTCTAACATAATATCTTTTCTTGGTCAATTTTCCTTTGTTTTCCTTGTTCTTGTTGTTCAAGTTCTATTTGGACATTTTCAAGCATAGTGACCTATATTTCCACAACTGAAAATTTTGAAAGGTAATTTACCTTTGTACTTACCAATTCCCTTTTTCATCCTTCTTACAAAGTTATCTTCCACATCATCAAGATCATCTCCATCTGAATCTTTAACTTTTTTTATTTTCCAGTCTTGAAAGCAGTCTCCACTTTTGCACCTTTGTTCACACCATTTTTTCTCATTTCAAATGTAGTTAGTGTGCCATACAATTGATCTCTAGTGTAAATATTAAAATTTGCAACTTCCTCAATATCAAAAACCTTTTCACCATAAGAATTAGGAAGATTTTTGAGAAATTTCTTTTACCACTTTAGATTATTTGACTTTTGCACCAAGACCTCTCATTGCATTGACAAGTTCATAAACCCTTTGCATGTAACTTGTAATTGTTTTATCTTCACCAATTTTCAAGGTCTTAAATTGTGTCTTCAGATTCTACATCTTAGTTTGTTTAACATTATCATCTCCATCATAAATACTTTCTAGCTTTTCCCAAACTTCTTTAGTAGTTTTTAGATCCATAACTTTCACTAATTCAAAATTTGCAAGACTACTCAAAAGAATAAACCTTTCCTTACCATTTTTTTCGTAAGACTTGATCTCATCACTTGTGCTTGGTCCATTTGTAGGTATGTTATATATAGTCTTCACTGCCTTAGCAACATCAAATCCAAGGTAAATCTGATAGCCTTCCATTTTAACCTTCCAAAATGCATAGTCTATACCATAAAACATAGGGATCTCCTTCTTGCTCACCATCCCATATCTACCTCAAGCAATTAATATTTTCTCCAAGGAACCTTTATCTAATACCAATTGTTGAATGAACAAGACAACTGAGAGGGGGGAGTGAATCAATTCCATCAAATTAGAACATTAAAACCCTCAATAGTAATCAGATCCACATGCATTCATTAAACCCTTAATCTGTTATAATGTTTGAACATGAAATGAAGATAATAGAAACTAAAAAAACAACACCATACACAAGAGAACACCATATTTATGTGGAAAACCTTAGAAGGGAAAAAACCATAGTGAGGATTAGCTCACAATATAAGTAATTGTAAAATTGGTACAAAGAGGCTCACTACCAGAATAGGACGCACTGTCTAGAAAGAATTACAGCGCAGGATCACTACCAGAATAGAAAGAAGAAATAAGATAGATCGTTACATAGAGAACACAATATCAATGGAAAAAATAATCCTCCATAATAGCTCCAATAACACTTGTAGTCTTCAAGTGATCAAGATACCTTAGCTCACTGCATTCAACAATCTTGCATTATAGCTCACACTGCATTTCACAACTCTACACTCAAATTCACATCACAACACTCAATTCTATTCCACACTCTAAATCTCTCATCAATTTGCCTTGTATTTATACCATCCACAACTTGAAAAAAAAATTCAAGTCGATTATACACACCTTACACTTTACAAATTCAAAATAGGTTGGCACTAAGCATTCTCATAGTGGATAGGAACAAAATTGGACCAATACAAAACTTAATTAGGACCCAAATCAACACTCACATGCCATGCTAAGCCTTCATAAATACTTGAAAATATTTGAATGTAGTGTAAATACCAGGTTGATCATTACCTATGTAAACAGAATTAAACTTTGTATTACACACTTTCTCAAATCCAAGGACGGCTTGTGAACCACATACCATGCTTCATAATGATCTAGAATATTCATCTATCCTCTTAAAATTCATCAAACTCCTTCACAACAACTCACACCTTTAGAATGTACACAACTTGTACATTCAGACTACACTACCAAACACTGCAACTCTAAAATAAATCTTTTGGAGCACCAAACCATGAATCCTCCTGACACAAGCAAGAGATCAACACCATCAACATACCTTCTAAATTGCAAGACCTAAAGAACAACTGTAGAGAAATGTAGAGAAAAAACATTTCTCCCAAACACCTCTGTAAGCAACATAAATTTAGTTCACATACTGGTGAATATAACTTATTTTGTACAACGATCCAAAAGCACAAAATCATGATATAGAAACTCTAAACACCTCTACCCAACATATCCAGACCACATAATAGATATTCAACCTAAAATAAATGCAAAGAAAAACCATAACACCTTTGCAACACCCTATTTCCTCTTTTTAGAAATTTTCTCAATATCCTTGACATGTTTATCACTACCACAACCATAACCAAAGCTTATCAAAGCAACACCAGAGGTTAACACCAATAACTTAACTAATGACAACATAATGAAAGTAATCAAAGAAAAAATCTCTCTCAACCACTACATAATTGTCACCAATGACAACACAAGCTTGTTGACATCGATGACAACACCTTCATACTTGCAAAAATGCAAAAATTCCCCACTTAGTGGTAAACTTAGTTTTATGTCGATCCTCTTCTTTGACCCTTACTTTATTGTATCCAGAGAAACCATCTAGTAAGGAAAACATCTTTGATCTTGCTACAGTTTGAATAATTTACTCCATGGAAGGAAGGGGATAGTAATCTTTTAGAGATGCTCTATTCAAATCTCTAAAATCCATAAAAATTTGAATGTCACCATTCTTCTTTCAAACAGGGACCAAATAAGATACCCAAGTAGAATGTTTAATAGGATATATGATCTTGGAATTAATAATATTTCTCAATTCTTGGGCCATGAGGGACTTTATTTTTGGATTAATTAGCCTCTACTTCTAGTAGATGGACTTAGATCCTTTAAATAGATTTACAATGTGTTGGATCACAATGGGGTCATAACCCTTTAGGTCATCATAGGTCCATCACATGACCCTATCATAATCATTGCAGAAAGATATTAACCTTTTTTTATCCGTTTGAGGAACATCTTTTCCAACTTTTAGTTTCTTTCCACCTCCAATGTCTAGATCAAAGTAATCACCTTTGTTCATGACGAACTTTTTTTGTCTTTTTTGGCATGATCGGAATCAAAAAGATTCTCTAGAGTGATTAAACCCTTCAAAATCTTGTTGGTTCTGAGTTGGATAATATAGTCTCCATAAGCCTCTTCAATTTTAGGCTATAACTATTTGAAAAACTCACTAGAATGTTGAATAAACATGGAAATATGAGCATCACTCTCAAAGACTTGCCAATTTTGATCATTATTAGGAATAGTGGGTCTTATAATTACTTGCACTGCATGTTGGTTTGACAACAATTCTATTACTAGGTTAAATTAAGAACTGAACGTAGCCATTCTATCTACTACAACATTCTGAGATCTCAAAATCACTTGGATATTGAAGGCTTTGAATCCTTTGATTATGTACCACACTTTGTGGCAGTAGGATCACATTCACACATTTTTCATAGTCGATGTTCCTTTGACATATTTAATCACTCACTCTGAGTCTCTGAAGACCTTCAGCCTCTTGATTCCCATATGCTCTGCAAGATTCAAACCATGGACCAAGCTTTCATACTCGACTTCATTATTTTGTGCAATAAAATGGAAATGAAAGGCTCTAAGAGTTTCTACTCTAATAGGACACACTAGGAAAATTCCTGCTCCTGAACCTACCCTACATCTTGCACCATCAAAGTGCAGTCCATAGGCCTAATTCATCATCTGTATTTTCATGTTGGGTTTCTTGATTCTTAGTCACATGGAGGATGACTTGATCCTCATCATAAATCACATATTTTCCAAGGTCGGTAGCATCATATTTTTTGAATGGGTCACTCCTCATGAATTTATTTATCAGGACTTATTCTTTGGTGCTCCTATCTCTAGTAGCCTCCTCATCTTCTAGCACCTCTACACAATAAATTTAATTTTTTGAGAAGGATGTATGTGTAGCTTCAAATTTCATCACAACATAATCTTCTATGTGCTTTGAGTGTAGGGGTTCAAATAACACTTTCATCTTAGAACCATGCTTGGTTCCTAGGATTAGATGAGACCAATCCAGAGATAAATATCCTCTAATCTTAGTAATAAAATCTCTAGATAGACAGCCCAAAAAAGGGGAGGAATATCAATTACTACAACCTTTTGGGAGACTATAATGTTGGGATATGAATATAGGGTCAGAGGGAGACTTTTCATAAGATTTATGACCTAGATCCTTTTTCCATCTAATTACATGATTCCTCTATCAAGGGGCTTATATTCTAATTTTAATGAATTTGTAATTAATTTAGGTATAATTATGGTGTTAGCACCAAAGTTAATCATAGAATTATGTAGCAACTTATTCTCTATAATGAGGGTCAATAAAAAGGGGGTAGGTTTTTTCTTACTTACCTCCTCCTTCACCACCTTTTCCTTTGTGTTTTTTAATGTAGTAGCTCCCAAAGCTTGAGACTCTTGAACTGGCCTTTTTCCTTTCTCTTGATCGAGTTCTAAGGCTGCATTATCTTACGACGGTCCTTTATCCTCTTCCAAATCTCCTTGTAACAAGTTTTTTTGCTTGGGGATAGTTAAAATATCCCATAAAGAGACATGGGTTGGGGCCTTCTTCAATTTCTCCACTACATTGAGTGGTCTAACTATTTGGGATTTTGACTCCTTTACTTTTCTCATTATCACCTTGCTCTACTTTTGGAACACTAGGACTACTATCAATGGTTTTAGGCTCTTTTTAGGGACTAGCTTAGGTTGTGGAATAAAAAGTACATGCTCTTTGATCAACCTCCTTTTAGACCAGGTGAAATAATCTTATTGAACTTGACGGGTTTTGGGCGTTGATGCGCCATTGATGAACACAACATCCTCTCCCTCCATCTAGGAAAATAGAGTGGTCGAAAGTAATTTCTCCTTCTTGTTCAAGGGACATGCCCTACATCTATGCCACTAGGAAATCATTTTCCATTGTCGAGGACTGGTAGGAACTTGTTCTTATATCAACAATGATTCCTTGATTCCATTGTTTGAAGATCCTCTACTAGAGATTACCCCTAGGATAGTTCTGGGGTTGTGCATCATTGCATTGGAAACACCATACATTTGTGACATCCACTAGATTGTTCTAACCAACTATGATTTATCTATTATGATTTTGTGTTATGGTTTGAAGCGTAGTGGGGACTAGAACTATCTGTTTCAAAGGTTGGGGTTGATTATTTTTGCTTGTGCCCCTCCTTGGTATTGATTATGATGGAAGGGAGGTTTATTGCCTTGAATTTTTTGGTAAAGAGGCTTAGGCAGTGTAACTTGCTACCTTTTGAGGTTAAGCATCTCATTTAAACAAGTTCACAACAAATTATTCATGTCACTCCCTTTTGTAGCCAAGGATATCAGCTACATCAGTTTATGCATTAGGATACACATATATTGATGGAGGTGTGGTAGATGTACTAGGAGCATCTTCAGGTGGCAAAAGTGGTATCTCAAGGAAAAACAGCATAGGCAACTAAGCAGGGAGCTTTCCAACATCTATAATATTGTTCTCAGCTCTAACAACTAATACATATACATCCAAAAGGGTTTATCCTCCAAATAATTGAACCATTACGGCTATGTCGGAGATAAAATACTTTAGGTAGAAGACAACAGCCATACCCACTAGAGGCTTGGCCATTAAGGGGATCCTTTGCCAAGTTTTATGAAACCTGGTGTTGAAATCTGTGATAGCTTCTTGAGGATCCATTTTGATGGTTATCAATTGTTGGAGTAAGGAAGATCGATCACCCTTTTTTGAAAATCCCTCGAAGAAGTTATCTTCAATTTGATCCCATGTAGCAATTGAATTAGGGGCTAGGGATCTATACCAGTCTAGCACTTTCTCTTTAAAGTAAGCAACGAGAAGCCTTAAGGCGACATTCTGCTCTATCACATGATGAATTGTGCACACATCTATGACATCTTGCAGATGTTCCATTAGTGCCTTGAAATCCTCTCATGAACTTAGGGAGTGCTTTTAGAGCGTTAGCAAGAATTGGATCCCACGCTACTAGAGGGGTTAGAGGAATGAATTGGCTACCACTATTTCATGATATAAATTTTTTAGGTGGTCCTAGAGTAGCCATTTGATTTGGTTGATATTATGTTGGTGTTTGTGTTGTTCCACTTCTTGAATTTCTTTTCTATCCAACAGTCACTAGTGGAGGTAAGAGTAATTCAGGATTACACATTGTCAATGATCCAGTGACAGGTCTTTGGATCATAAACCTACTTCTTCACTGGCTTGAAGTATTGAGGTCCCACTAGGCATGCTAAAAAAGTTGTTTATCTTTAAAGCTGACACTTACGAGATATAATTTATGGGAAATTCTACAAATGGGGAACCAGAATGTGCTCTATAGAATGACCTTGGTATTTTAAAAGTAGCTCTTAATTTTGTTAATGAGGGGAGGAAAAAGGGAGAAGAAAATAAAGAAAATCCTTAAAAAAAGATATTCTAAGGTGATGCACCAAGCTTTTATAATATTTAAAACCTCATATAGCATAATAAAAACCCAATTAAATCATTTTTTTCATAAATTTGAAAGAGTATTAAACATGGTCCAAAACTTTGCATACATTAAAGTAATTGAAATTATAAAAGTTGCAAGGAATGAATTACCACCATAAACACTTTGATAGACACAGAGTATGAATTCGAGTAAATAAATAGAGCTAAACACATAGCAAAGGAAAATATGGCACAACTCTTATGTATTCAGTCCCTATTCTTCAAGAAAAATAGCATACTAAGGTCTGTGTGTTACAAAAAAAAAAATTACTCCTGAGTTATATCTTAAGTGACTAAATAACCAGAGAAGAAACCTCCAAATAATGTCATGTAGGGCTTAAATATGAAAAGTCATCCCTAACAATATGGGAACCATTACAACCGAAAAAAATACCACTCGCGTGCCTTTCGGCCTCGCCTCCATCTAGACGTTGAAATGGCCATACTAGGAAATCGTGAGCAACCCCATTGAGGGTGATGATGCCACTTGTTCCTCCATGATTTGACCAGCAACTGCCCGTGAGCCTTCATAATTGAGTGCTAGTGATGAGCATTCATTCCTAGGATGCACATGGTAGGCCACTTGTTGGAATTCACCCTTTTTCATAGTGGACCTACCAAGAGTTCCAGCCAATTGCACGTAATACACTATTGTGATGCTTAAAAGTCACTTCGTGTTGCACCACTTTGGCATGTGCCTCACGGGAGGGCGAGCACTTGATGTCTTGGAAGCTTGAGTTTTTTGTGAGTTGTTTGGGTGTTGTCATTGATGTAAAAAGCTTGTATGAAGAGAGTGGTGGAATGCTTCTAGTGTTGATGATTTCAAACCCTAGCATTGGAGTTGTTGGAAGCTTGGAGTTGTTTGTATTGATGTCAACATAATTTTGTCGATGTTTTCATTGATGTCTTACTTCAGTATAGTTGTAGAAGTTGTGTTTGATGAGATTGTTGGTAGCTTGGATGTGTTGCAGATGTTGCAGATGTGTTGTAGAGATGTTAGTAGTGTTGTTGATGCAGTTGGTTCACTTGGTTTCCAAGTACTTTTTAGAAAATTTGAATAAAAGAGAGTTTAGTGTGATATAGTGGTGTTTAGTGTTCTACTCCACATTTTTTCATGGTTGAAGATATGCCTACGTGGTTTGGATATGGTGATAAAAGGTGTTCAAAGGTTCTATATCCAGGGTTTCAAGTTCTAGATCATACTGCAATGGAAGATGTGTTTGACAGTATGGTTGTCTAGTGAAACAGGTTGTCTGAGAGAAATGGGATTGCTCTGCATTTCTCCATAGTAAAGGTTCTTGTCTTGTGGATTTGGAAATAATCTTATATTTTTTGTATCTATCTTTCCTTGAAGTTTCAAGTGCTATGGTGTTCCACAAGATTGTTTGGTGTGTTGGATGTCTGTGTAAGTGTGTCTGGTTGCACAAAATAAAGGTGTTCTTAAGTTTCAAGTGGTTGTAGTAGTAGTGGTGAATATTTTGATGATGGTTAATATTCTTAGATGTTTTGGAATGTTGTTGTGAGTTGGCGAGATGTTTTCAGACCTGGAGAGGTGTGCTTGTGGTTGCTTGTTAGTGTTAGTGCAGGTTTGGCTGACCTGGTGTGTTAGCACTAATTGTGATGGATGATTGTTGTTTGTGGAAGTGTTGAGAAGCATATCAGTGTAGACTTGGGTTCCAGTTAAGTTACAGCATGGTCTTCCTTCACTTCTTTATAGCATGGAAGTGTTTGGTGTCAACCTATTTGATTTTGCATAGTTGAGGTGCATATGTTTCCTCAAGGCCAACCTAATTAAGCTTTTTTTAGATCATGGATGGTATAAATACAAGGCTATTTTTTGTGTGGATTAAGTAGAGAGTGTGTGTGATGCAAAATATGTGAAATTGATCAATTGTGGTGATTTGATTGCGATCTTTAATGCCTATGACTACCAGATGCAGTGAGCAGAAGGTGTCTACATTTTAGTCTATTGAATGAGTTTTCTATACTTCAATGGAGTTGTATCTTTTGCATAAGAGAGATGCATTGAACTAGAAATCTAAATTGGAAATGAGCCACCCCTTCTTTTATCTTCTTTTTTTTGGACAGTGAGCCCTTCTTTCTTTTGGGTAGTGAGCCCTCCAATTTTTTAGCCTATGGTATTCAATATTGCTATTACTTTCTATTGTGAGCCAATCCTCACTATGGTTTTTCCCTTCTTGGGTTTTCCACATAAATCTGGTGTTCCTATGAGTCTAATGTGTTTACATTACTATTTCTCATGTTTACATTCTATTAATGCATAGTAAGGGTTTAATGGTTGATAAGGGTTTGATAATGTATTTAGAGATTGAATGTTTAAAGTGTACAACTAATTCAGCCCCCCTCTTAGTTGTCTTGTGCATCTAACATGATGAAATGAAAACATCTCCCATTCCTTTTAGTTGGCACGTGGAGCTGCCACATGGTGTCTTAGTGCATTGCACCTTGAGTATAGTCTGAGGATTTGATTACAACTGTGTGGGCTTGACAAGTGGATTTACCCTGTGTAAAATCTTGAACCCTTGAGCGCAAAACCATGTCAATCATAAAAAGAAGGAATTATTTCCAATAATACCTCATAAAGGAAAACCCCTTAAAAAAACAGGGGTGTGATAGACAAAGACTACAAAAACCCTAGGCTATTCCTTATGCTTGAACTTATAAAAAAAAAAAATTAATCTATACATAAAACCTTAACTATAACTCATGAACTTGAATATTATGAAACCCTAGAGTGAATGAGAATATCAATAGTGTAGAAGATAAAATTCAATCTAATTTAAATTTAACTTTATATTAATATATAATAGAAATAAAAACTATAATTTACTAGAACCTAAAGTATATAATTGACAAACTAATTTTTTAAAAATAAAAAATAAAAAATAAGGAACTTGGCCCCAAATGTTGAAGGTCACTGTCTAGGATGTTGGCAAGTCAAACAAATATTTGTGTATCATGTTGTCATCGATACACCCTAGAATGCTAAAATACTTCCAAAAAATTTCTAGTAGCTCACCTAATATGTAAAACCAAAAATAAGAACAGACAAGTAGTATATCATGTATGATGAAAATAAAAAATAAAGTAAATGACTAGATTTATATTGCATCAAATCAAAAATATAAACACTAGTACAAAAAAAACAATATATGATTAAAAAACTACTAAAAAATGCATATAAATGACCAAACATGATCACGTGACCATTAGTAGTTTATTGCCAGTCATTTATAACGCGACCAAATTGATGACTAAACCATTTTTAGTCATTTATTGGTTGTTTTGATTGATCGATTTGGTAGTATATTTAGTCGTTGATTTAGTCATTGATTTTTGTAATTTGGTCACTTATTTAGTCATTTTTTATTTATTGATATATTTAGTCATTAATTTAGTCATTGATTGTTGTTAACTGGTCTTAGTCATTTTTATTCACTAATTTTTGTCCATTGGTAGTGTATTTAGTCATTAATTTTAATCATCATTTTGATCAATTTGGTAGTATATTTAGTCATTTTAATTCACTAATTTCACTGGCCATATATTTAGTCATATTTATTCACTATTCATTGATTTCTATCAATTGGTAGTATATTTAGTCAATTTAATTATTAATTGACGTTAATTAGTAGTATATTTAGTCATTTTAATTGACTGATATTTGAGGATTTAAACATAAAACACATAAATACATATCAATCATCCATTGCACATAATAATACAGCCATTGAGAAGGAAAAATCATTGAACTTTTGATGCAAGAGCATCCAGTGGTGTAGGGCAATCTTGCATCACCCAAAAAAATTGTTTTGTTTATTTTCTTTAGTTGTTTTGAGTCCCATGATGACACTTAGGGGATATAACACTATTAGGCATCAAAAATAGCAAAAAATGATCACTTACTATTTTTAGTAAGTCAGCCTAAATGAGCTCGTATGGATGTGAATATTTACCCCAAGGAGCAGAGCTGAAAAACATTTTCGGTCGTGAAAGAATCACCTCAATACCCTACACGGTCTGGGAGAAATTAAATTTTTCGCCTCGGGAAATTTCTCCAATGCAACTTCAAATTCAGATATAAAATTTTAGAGACCCCGAAACATCTCAAAAGGTGGTTGAACCAACCTACGATGTGTGCATAAGTTGTAGAGCTCATCAAGAGCTTTCCAACGATATGCAATAATAGCAAATCGGACACCCGGATCAAAAGTTATAGCCCCGCGAAGTTGGTCCTCTAAAAAGTGAATTTCATAAAAATTTCTTCCTAGGCCAGAAATCAAACAGTGGGACTTTTGGCGCCTAAACAAAAGGGGAAATTTGTACTTTCTAGAACATTCTAGGGAAATTATTAGGGAAAATAAAAACGGTTAAGTAGGGGTTGTAGAAGGTGGCCCTGATAGTGCAGATTATGGCTCTGAATAGTAGATTTTCTTTTCAAGTTGATTTTGTTGTAATAAATCAAGCCCATGAGGTTGTAGCCTATAAGCTTTGAATCTATAATTTCATTTTCTAAACATAATTGAAAGTGAATCATTTTTCTATCTTGCATCTTCTATGTTTTTATCTGTTGTTGCGATTTTTGTGGGTTTTGGGTGGTGTGGCCCTCATTAAGTGCTATCAGAGCAGGAGTTCCTAATCCTGTAACAGAGTGTCGAACATGAGGTAGTTGCAGCAGGACCTGTGAGTGTGGGTTGAATTCAAGATGCCTCCAAGATGTTCCCAATATGGCAGAGGTGGAGGCCGGGGTGGAGAAGGTCCACCTAGAGATGAAATCAGATCCCTTAGAAGGCAATTAGAAACCTTGCACCAAGAGGTTCGAAGAAGAGATGTGCAACGAGATAGAGATGACAGTGAAGATGAAACGGAAGAGGAAATGGAAGAGGAAGAGCAGATCCAATGGATCCTAGAGAAAGAAGATTGATGTGAGCAATCTCAAGCATTGGGAAGAGACCTAAAATGGAGGTTTCAACTTTTAGTGGAAATCTGAATCCTGAAGAATTGATTGATTGGATCAATGACATGGAGGAATTTTTTGAGTTTGAGGAGATTGAAGATCCTCATAGAGTGAGGTTTGCAAAGAAAAAATTGAAAGGTCACGCCATTATATGGTGGAAAGAGGTCCAATTAGAAAGACGAAGACAAGGGAAAGATAAAATTTCCAGATGGGACATAATGGTGTCAAAATTGATGAAATAATTTATTCTATTCAATTACGAATTGGAGTTGCTCAAGAATATGTAGAGCTTGAGGCAAGGGACAAGGATGGTGAAAGAATACACAGAGGAATTTTATAAGGTCCTGATTCAGATAGGACATTCTGAGGAGAATAGGAGAAAGTTTCTCATTATATTAACAGGTTGAAGCCAAGCATACAGGAAGAATTGGCATTAGTAAGAATGACCACCATTGAAGATGCTTATTAGTTCTCTCTAAAGGTTGAAGAATGACTGAACAAGAGGTTTGAGAACAAACAACGAGGTGGAGGTCGTGGAGGAAAGACTGGTGGACGGTCATATGGAGATTGAAATGAAGATCAAAAGAAGGGTGAAGGCTCTAGTAGCGGCCAGAACCAGAAAGGAGATAACACCTACAGTCCTCGTGATCAGAATAATGAAGACCAAAGAGGAAGAGGAAGATCTGGATGAGGACCGTGAAGAGGAGCTTTCGTGGAACCTGTTTCCAGTGTGGAGAAGAAGGACATAGAGCCTATGATTGTCCTCAACATCAAGGAAGTACAAATAGAAGACCTGAGGGTAATGCACGAATTGCACATGTAGATGAAGATGTTGAGTCTTCACATTCTGAGGATGTAGAAAGAGGGGAGGTTCTTGTTACCAGAAGAGCCTTGTTGAATGAAGAGAAGGAACCAACTCAAAGGAAGAATTTGTTTCGCACCAAATGTAAGTGTGAAGGTAAATTTTGCAATGTTATTATGGATGGAGGTAGTATTGATAACCTTGTTTCAAAAGAAATGGTTAGCAAGTTGTGGTTGGAAAGAAGAAGGAATTCGAACCCATACGGGATTGCTTGGTTGTAGAAGGACCATAAAGCCTTGGTAAATGAACAATGTCTGGTAAAGTTCAAGATTGGAAATTACCATGATGAGGTATTGTTTGATATTATTCCTATGGATGTTTGTCTTATGCTGTTAGGCAGACCATTGCAGTTTGATTGGAGAGTAGTTCATGATGGACATGCCAACACCTATTCTTTGATGGGTTCATCATAAGCTACCCTTGAAAGAGGCAGAAGAAAAGGTATGCAGTAATACAATAATTTGTTTGGTTGATGGAATAAAGTTCCTAGAAGGTATGAAGCATGAGCATATGTGTTTTGCATTGATCCCTAGAGTTGATAAAGAAGATACTATTGAGGTACCTATAGAGGCTTTAGATTTGTTGAATGAGTTTCAAGCTATTGTTTATGATAATATACCTGAAGGTCTACCTCTAGTAATAAAGATTAGTCATCAGATGGGCTTGATTCCTAGAGGTAGTTTTCCAAATAAGGCAGCTCATCATATGACTCCAACAAAGAGTGAAGAGTTGAACAGACAAGTGCAAGATTTGTTGTGAAAAGGATTGATTAGGGAGAGTTTGAGTCCATGTGCAGTACTGCAGTACAAGCACCAAAGAAGGATGGAGAATGGAAAGTGTGTACAGACTCTAGAGCCATCAACAAGATCACTATCAAGTATAGATTTCCCTTGCCAAGAATGGATGACATTATGGATTGTTTGAGTGGAGCTAAGTACTTCACAAAGATAGATTTGAAGAGTGGATATCACCAGATCCATATTAGAGAAGGAGATGAATGGAAGACAGCCTTTAAAACTAAGGAGGGCTTGTGCAAGTGGTTAGTCATGCCTTTTGGGCTAACCAATGCATCGAGCACATTTATACGGCTTATGAATGAGGTATTAAAATATTTTTTGTGAAAATTTGTTATTGTTTATTTGGATAATATTTTGATTTTTAGTAAGACATTGGAGGAGCACCTGATGCATATCCATAAAGTTTTTAGAAGCTAAGGGAGGAGAAGGTGTTGATTAATTTGAAGAAATGTAGTTTTGTGAAGAGAGAGTTGATGTATTTGGGATTTGTTGTCTCAACAAAGGGTCTTAAAATGGATCTAGAGAAGGTAAAAGCTATCATTGAATGGCCTACCCTAAGGAATGTTATAGAGGTAAGATCATTTCATGGTCTAGCAAGTTTTTACAAAAAAATTATTAAGAATTTTAGTAGTATTTGTGCACCTCTAACTGAAGCGATAAGAGGGAATAGAAAATAGTTTAAGTGGACTACAGGAGCGGCCAAAAGTTTTGATATGTTAAAGAAGAAAGTTATAGAGCAACTTGTTTTGCCACTTCCAGATTTCAATAAGGTTTTCAAGTAGATTAGATGCTAGTGGCACTCCCATAGGAGTTGTTTTGAGTCAAGAAGGTAAGCCTGCCTATTTTAGTGAGAAGTTAAATGATGCTAAGAAGAAATATTTTGTCTATGATGAGAGTTTTATGCTATAGTTCAGGTTTTGAAGAAATGGAGGCACTATTTGTTTCCAAAAAATTTTTTTATATACTGATGCCTGGCTTTGCAATATCTCAATAGTCAAGGAAAGTTGAATCAAAGGCACTTAAAATGGGTTGAGTTTTTGTAGAGTTTTACCTTGTTTTGAAGCACAGAGTGGAAGGTCAAACAAATTTGCAGATACCTTGAGTAGAAGGAAAAATTTGTTGATAGAAATGAATATAGAGGTTGTTGGGTTCAATGAACTCAAGAGTTTGTATCCAGAAGATTTGACTTTTCATAAGCTTGAAGGCTTGTTTGGAACTTGTTACATTGGATAGGATGGTTGATTTCTTAATCCAAGATGGGATGTTGTTTAGAGGAAGCCAATTGTGCATTCCAAGGAGTTCTATGAGAGAGAATCTAATCAAGGAGAAGCATAGTGGAGGATTGGTTGGATATTTAGGTCGAGATAAGACCATTGCTCTTGTCAGTGAGGAATTATTATTAGCCATAGTTACAACAAGATGTGAAGAATTTTGTACAAAGTTGTAGAGTATTTTAGATGGTGAAAGGAACACCTCAGAATACCGGATTGTATCATCCATTACCTATACCTAAGAGGCCATGGGAGGATATTAGCATGGATTTTGTTCTTGGATTGCCAAGGACAAATAGAAGGAATGATTCCATATTTGTGGTGGTGGATAGATTTTCAAAGATGGCACATTTCATTATGTGTCATAAGACTAGTGATGTTGTTCATGTTGCAAATTTGTTTTTCAAAGAGGTGGTGAGACTACATGGTCTACCAAAGAGTATAGTTTTAGATAGAGATACCAAATTTGTTGGTTATTTCTGAAGGACATTATGGAAGAAGTTGAAGACAGATTTGAAGTTTAGTTATGCACACCATCCACAAACTGATGGACAAAAGAGGTGGTGAATAGGATTTTGGGTACCTTCTAAGATGCTTAGTTGGAGATAAGCCAAGGGATGGGATTTGATTATACCATAGGAAGAATTTGCTTACAAAATTATTCAATAGGAGCACTAGTAAATCACCATTCCAGATTGTATATGGGAGTAGTCAAGAACCGGCTCCAAAATAAGAAAGATGGATAAGGGGGAGAAGATTAGTGTTGGTGAAAATTTTCTGAGCACCTAAAGAATTTGCATGAAGAGGTGAAGAGACATATCAATAAGATGAACTCACAATATAAGGCTCAAGAAGATTCAGGAAAGGAGGTATAAGGAGTTCCAGGTAGGAGATGAAGTCATGGTTCATTTGCGAAAGAAAAGGTTTCCAAGTTGCTACATACAACAAGTTAAAGATGAAGTTTGGACCATGCAAGATCCTGAAGAAGCATGATTCATGGAATGCTTATGAGGTAGAGTTTCCTAGTGGAATAAACATTTCTCCTATGTTCAACATTGCTGATTTGATAGAGTATCTTGAAGGTGATATAGAGGAGAGTCTGATAAATGAATAGTTGAAAATTCTAGCACCTACTTCAGAGAAGGAAGAGATAGAAGAAATCCTAGATAGTTGTGTGGGTAAAAGTACAAGGAATAGGCAATATGCAAAGTACTTGGTGAAATGGAGAGGAAGGCCTGCTGAAGATTCATCATGGTTATCTGAGGTTGAGGTTAACTATCTTGGTTTTCCTCTAACTCGTGAGAAGTGACAAGGTCACTTTTCAAAGTACCATGGGTGTCTGATGCAAGAGCATCCAGTGGTGTAGGGCAATCTTGCATCACCCAAAAAAATAAAATTATTTATTTTCTTTAGTTGTTTTGAGTCCCATGATGGTACTTAGGGGATATAAGACTATCAGGCATCAAAAATAGTGAAAAACAAGCACTTACTATTTTTAGTAAGTTGTCCTAAATGGGCTCGTATGGACGTGAAAATTTACCCCAAGGAGCAAAGTTGAAAAACATTTCCAGTCGTGAAAGAATCACCTCAATACCCTGCATGGTTTGGGAGAAATTAAAGTTTCCATCCTAGGAAATTTCTCCAATGCAGCTTCAAATTCATAAATAAAAATTTAGAGGCCCCGAAATAGCTCAAAAGGTGGCCAAACCGACCTATGGTGGGTTCGTGCATTGTAGAGCTCGTTGAGAGCTTTCCAACAATATGCAATAATAGAAAATCGGACACCCGGATCAAAATTTATGGCCTCGTGAAGTTGGTCCTCTAAAAAGTGAATTTCATAAAAATTTCTTCCTAGGCCAGAAATCAAATGGCAAGATTTTTGGTGCCAAAAAAAAAGGGGGAAATTTGTCCTTTCTAGAACATTCTAGGGTAGTTATTGGGGAAAATAAAAAAGGTTAAGTGGGGGTTGTAGAAGGTGGCCCTGATAGTGCAGATTATGGCTCCGAATAGTATATTTTCTTTTCAAAGTTGATTTTTTTGTAATAAATCAAGCCCATGAGGTTGTATCCTGTATGATTTGAATTTGTAATTGCATTTTCTGAAAATAATTGAAAGTAAATCATTTTTATTTCTCGCATCTTATGTGTTGTTATATGTTGTTGCGATTTCTATGGGTTTTGGGCGGTGTGGCCCTCATTAACTTTATTAAAAGAAAGGTGTTCTTATAACTTGCACAAGTCTAAAATATCTTTCTTGAAAAATTCTTAGAAATAGAGTATTACAATTTTTATTTTCAGCCACAAGACTTAAAATTTGAGTTACAATGCACAAAAATGACAAGAAAGAAACTTCTTCAAAAAACTTCTGCAATGATGGAAATGCATGCTTGGAGCCCTTCAATGTGAGAAAATTCCCCTTTCATCTCTTAAAACTTCTACAACATGGGAAACCTTCCTGGAGCAAGCTGTAATGTGTAGAATCCAAGAAGAAGAATGTTGATCGAGTCCCATATATGAAGCTCTCTCCTTCAATGTAGTCAACGATAACCCTAGAACCTTTCCTCCTTTATATGTAACGTGTCATCTGATATGAGCAATAGGGTGTTTCCTTTTCTGCCATGAATGAAGTTGTGCCTCAATACAACCAACAAAATTACTATTAGTCTTAATTCAAAAAGAATAAAAGTGCATTGTATATTGCAAGTTTACAAAAGTAAGTCCAAACATAGCAGCAAGATAAATCAATTAAAAAATTGTAGGAGACATATCACATCCACAAACATGGGAGAGCTATGCAAAATTGGAGAAATTGGCTTGGAAAATGAAGGCAGCAGGGTATTTCTAGATTCGAGACTTTTACTTAATGTTGTGGAATAGAATAAAAAAGAATCATTTATCTGCCACGATAGTGAAAAGTTAGCAATTGCATTTGGTTTGTTAAACATGGCCCCTAGTACAACTATTAGAGTTGTTAAGAACCTTCAATTATGTTTTGATTTTCACACTGCATCTAAATTCATCTCCAAGATTGTTGCAAGAGAAATTGTTCTAGGAGATGTGAACCATTTCCATCATTTTAAACTGGGACAATGTTCTTATGGAGAATATTGGCGATGCTAAATGAAACAATTTGAAAAATAGGCTTGTATTATAACAATGTGCACTACATCAAATATCTAGTAATAATGAAGGGACATCCATTAAAGCATAACAGCAGGGATTTTTTGTCATATGTTGTAGTTACAAGTGCCCTACTAGACATACATGAAAATGTGGAAGCATAAACGAGGCAAGTGAACTATTTCAAAAAATGCCTCAAAGAAATGTGATATCATGGAATGTCATGATTAAAGGATTGTTCAAAATGGGTTTTTTTCTGAAAATTACTTAGAAAATTTTAAGAAAATGCAACCAATGGGTGTAAATCCCAAATCCTCAACCTTTGAAAGTGTCCTTTCTGCCTATGTATGAATTGAAGCTTTGGATGAGGATATGAACATCCATCAAAAGCATATTTGGAAGTGGATTTTTATCAAATATTGCAATTGCAAGTTCCACTTTGGATCACCAAATCTTTCACAAAACCTTTTGCACAACCACTACAACACCACACGGTTGTTGTTGGGCCTTCACAATGATGCAAGGAAAGCACCCCACATCACTGCAAAGGCCCAACAACAACCATGTGGTGTTGCGGTGGTCCTTCTACACAATCACTGAAATATCGCATGGTTGTTGTTGGGCCTTCATGGTGATGTGGGGAAAGCACCCCGCATCACCACGAAGGCCCAACAACAACCGTGTGGTGCTACGGTGGTTGTGTACAAGGTTTTGTGGAGGATTTGGTGATCTGAAGTGGAACTTGCAACTAAAATATCTGATAAAAATCCACTTCCAAATATGCTTATGCCTTAATGAGAAATAATCATTCATATAACCAGTTAGTTGGAAGAAAACTGGGAGATAGCATAAGTGCTTAGTTAGCAATAACAATTTTGAAAGAACCTTCCTTGAATGTGAGTGCAATTCAAGAAGTTGGTTTAGACACAAACTTTTCTCAACAACAGTACTTAAGCTTCCTTAGAAATGTGGTGAGTGTGCAAGATTTTCCTCCAAGAGAGTATCAAGGATGACGGGCTATCATGGATCCATGTATCGTCCATCTATTTTCTCCTTTCTGGCTATCATAGTAGTTTGTGTCTGTGTATGTTTTCTATTCAAGGGACCCCCAAAAGTTAGTTCAATTCAACCATTCATATGGGAAAACATTGGTTATCGTGCATATTAAAGCTAAGTTGCTTTGGTTGGGATGCTAGTTCTACATTTTGTGTTGCAAGAAGTTGGATTGTATGGATATCAAGTCTCAAATTCTGCTCTCAAACTATGCCTTGTGACATTGAACATGCTACATCACATTACATATTCAAGCAGAGTAGATGACAATTTATTTCATTAGCAAATGAGGGGATCCTTCTCATCAGTGGATAAGCTATTGAAAAGAGCCCACAAATACTGATACGAGCTCTTGAGGAGTGACCTAGGAAGAATGAGAGCAAGGTTTTCAGCCTTTCAAGGTTCTTGTTGTGTGAATATTATCATAAATGTGTATTTTGAAACTATGGAAAAAAAGATGATGTGTATATAATCATAAAGATGCCAATGGAAAAACCAAGTCTCCCTTAATAGCTTGCTCTTGATCATAACATTTTGAAGCAACTTATGGTATTTTGCATAGGTGTAGACATTCTTTGTAAGGCTTAGTTTTGGGTGGGCACAAAAATTTCATGGCATACCTTCTTCCTAATTGTGGAAAACCATTAGAAAGACACATTTGGGATACAAAATATAGGGCACATATACTCTCAGTCACTGCTTCTCTGGGTGGTATGGAATTAGGTGGATACCATGGAATAGAGTACATTATACACTATCTTATGTACCAGGGAAACTTGTGTCAAGATCTGGGAAAATAAATGATTCTTTTACTGTCAAAACATTATACCTTCCATTCTCATTATATCTACTGTCATACCTCTCACTAACACTATTATTTTATTGACACTATTATCCTACTGCCTTTGCAAAAGAGCTCCATTTGAAGGCATCTTGACTACATATTATGCACAACAAAACTCTACAAGTGCAACAAGATGTTTGCAAGATAAAACATGAATTCACTGAAACATTATTGTCTAAGCAACATAATATATTCAAATGAAGGAGCGCTATAACTATGACTGAGAAAAAACTATGCAGGCATTGTTAGCATTGAGAAATAAAGAAGATAACACATTGAATTAGGTGATTGAGATCACTTAAAGGAATATCATTATTAGAAAGTTGCAAACTGTGAATTGTCCTCTATCCTATTGGAATGAGAAAGGAAGAACACTATCAAACAGTGATTGAATCATAACAAATAATCCAAAGACAATGAAAGTTACTATCAAATGGTGACAAAGATATATCGTCTAAGTCATTTGCACATGGTGATTGAGAACATAGTGAGTAAGAAGTAAAAGAGAACTGGATCATAGCACTGCAAAATGGTCATGAGTTATGCAATGAACTTCATTGTTCTTTTGATCACAAAGGAGATCAAGATAATAACCAACATACTGATGTGCACAGAGAATGTTCATGGAGGAGTGCAAACTTCCTTACAAATAAATTACCATAGCAGAGTTTAAGGTGAATTGTACCTGCTATTTTATGTTGATATGGATATGTTCTAACCTGTAGTTAATTGTTGTAGCATAACAGATAGGCTAAATAGTTGTTCATATACCATTGTTTCTAATTCAAAATTGCTATACCTTATTCTAGGAGAAAATCACATGGGGATTCTATACATAAGACACCATTGTTTCAAATTCAAAATTGTTGGTTCTTTCATAATTTTTTGCTTCATTTATTTGATCTAAGATAGCCTGTTGTTTAGAAGATGCTCTCAAAATCACAATAAAATCCTTTATTCTGGGAAGACTGTTTAGAATCTTCCCATCATAACAATGAACAAAAGTATCAATCATTAAAGTAAAATTTTCAAGAGTTTAATCAAATTCTAATTTTCCCCTCTCATTTCCATTATGAATGTTATTCCCTATTTCATCCATGAAGAACTTCCTTAGCCTGTAAATCCTATTGTTAGCCATAACTTTACCAGGTGTCGAGGATAGCTTTGAGTTTTTACCCAAGCAACAATTGACAAAATTTGGCCTTACCAGATACAATGTGTTGAAAAGCTCTTGGGTAAAATCACAAAGTTGTGTCACATTTTATAAAGGAAATGACCAACATTGATCCAACTTTTAAACTTGAATCACTAAAAAGTGGCATATATGTTTTGAATTTTGAAATGATGTAAACTAGTAAAATATGTATTTTTTAGTGTATTTAATGTTTTTTTTTAAATTAAAAAATTATTTTAAACTATTTTTTAATAAATTAACACTATAATTTAGTTGTTGATAAAATGCTAAAAATGAAGTTTGAGACGTCAAACTTTTATAGTAATTTTTTTTTTTTTTCAAATTTTTTGTGTATTTATAACTTGAAACTTTAGTGCATGGATATTTTTTTTGATATTTTTTTAAATATATATTTTAAAATAAATATTAAAATGTGTGAATCAAAAAATAGTTGTTTCCATTGGACGTCAACTTTCATATTAAATATTTATCTAAAATGGAAAAAAAAATTATACCATCTTGAAATAGATTCTTTTATCTAGTGCATCATATTTTTTTCAATTTTTTTTAATAAGTTTTAGTGTTTTTCCTTGGCACAGTAATAAACCTAATATTTTGTGTTGATAACCTACTTTTAGTAAAAATAAAAAATAAATATATTTTTGAAAACTACACTTATGGATCTATAGAAGGGTATTTTTATATTTTTTTTAAAATGTTATTTACATTAGTACCTGAATTATTGAAACTTCAAGTTTTTCTTATTGAAACTTCAAAATTTTCAAATAATTTTATTGTTTTGGTAAATTGGAATCAAAGTGGTGCTCCATATATTTTTAGCCAACAATTTTAGTTGAGAAAGTTGTGGAAGTATCTAACTTAGCTAGAATGAATCTTACTAGATCATATGTTTGGCCAAAATTATTTTTTAGTTAGAAATACTTAAATTAAGTTGTGTTGATAAGTTAGTTGAAAGTGTGACACAACTTTGTGTTTTTACCCTCTTTGAAGTTATTCTAGAAAAGAGTTCCTGAGAGTATAATGCGTAGTTTTGAATTAACCTTTTTGCATGAATTCCATATCTTTGATCGGCTATTTTGAGCTTGATGACCTTCATCAAGAATGAGCAGACCTGTGCTCTCTAAAAGAAATTTTCCAATATGCTTAGCCTCTTCAGGAAGGCTCACATTTGTCTCACAAGTTAGGTATACAAAAATATTGTGCCAATAACAAGCACACTTTTTCATCTATTCCACTCATGAAGATAGATCAAGGACCTTTTGGAATGAAATTCATTCAAACTTTGAATATGAAGAGATTATAAAAGTGGCTAAGAGTAACCAGATCATGGAAAAAAATTGAAAAACTTGAGGCGTATGGTGATGTTTCGTGAGTGGCATAAAAGAAAAAGTGTGCTTGTTATTGGTTGCAATCTTTTTCTATACGTAAAGTTTGTGAGACAAATCTAAGCCTTCCTAAAGAGGCTAAGCATATTGAAAAACTACTTTTAGAGATCCTAGGTCTACTCGTTCTTGATGAAGTTCATCAAGCTTGAAATAGCTGATCAAAGATATGGAATTCATGCAAAAAGGTTAATTCAAAATTGTGCATTATACTCTTAGGAACTCTTTTCCAAAATAAATTCAAAGAGCTTTTCAACACATTGTATCTGGTAAGGCCGAATTTTTTCAATTGTTGCTTGGGTAAAAACTGTAAGCTATCCTCGACACCTAGTAAAGTTATGTTTAACAGTAGGATCTACAGGCTAAGGAAGTTCTACACAAATGAAATTGGGAATAAAATTCAAAATGGAAAAAGAGAGTGGAAAAGTAGAATTTCATGAAACTATTTCAAAGTTCAGGTTAATGAATGATGCTTTTTTCATTGTTATAATGGGACTTGATTCTAAACATTCTTCCCGGAATAAAGGATTTTACTATGATTTTGAGAGTATCTTATATATAGTAGGTTGTCTTAGATCAAATAAATGAAGCAAATAATTGTGAAAGAGCCAACAATTTTGAATTTGAAACAATGGTGTCTTATGTATAGATTCCCCCTATGATTTGCTCCTAGAATAAGGTATAGCAATTTTGAATTAGAAACAATGGTATATGAACAACTATTTAGCCTATCTGTTATGCTACAACAATTAACTACAAGTTAGAACATATACATATTAGCATAAAATAGTAGGTGCAATTTACGTCAAACTTTGTTGTGTTAATTGCTTTGTAAGGAAGTTTTCACTCCTCCATGAACATTCTCTATGCACATAGCCAAACATTTAAAGTTCTTAACCAAAGCTCCAAAAATGAGTATCGTGTCATTGCATGACTCCTACTTTTGATTTGAGTATGACAGTACCTAAACTTCTAGTATTTCTAGACGGAACCTATAGTGGAAAAGTGTAGTCTCCATCTGAAGGAACCATCTTCAGATATCTTCCCTGAAATGAGGGTTGAAAACATTAGAAGAAAAGAAATACTATAATTCTAAAGTAACAATTTGTATCAAGCCAAATGTTAGAAAGTATAATTAAAAATAAAAATCCTTACAATTTGGTTCTCCAACATCCACAAATTTTGAACTTAACTAAAATGAAACATCTCCCAATATTTTATAAGAACGAGACTCTTGGGAAATTTAACAGACACATGAGAAGAAATCAAAATATGAATCAATATAAGGCACGTGGCGAATGACAACTAGCATAAAGACTTCTGAATAAGTCAATAAACTTGACCTTCTTCAACATTTTAACTTTTGGGACTTTTCAAAATAATATTAGGACCTCAAATTGGACCAAGCAGATTTATGATTTTATCTTTAGAATGTAGGAACTTTCTATGTCAAATATTTAGAGCTATCAACTAGGAATCTGGAGTAATCGACTGACTCCTAAGATGTAATCAGGTGGGAACTAATGTTTCGGTCCACTGACATTTGTATTCCTACACTCAGTTTTTGCTTCCTAGTGAAAACACTTGAAAGTGTTTCACATAGGCTCAAGGTACTCTCCAACCTGGTTATGTCATTGATAGCAATCCAAGTTTTCTTGACCATCCATACCCAAATGTTGCATCACAATCTATTCTTCCTACACATAAAAATGCCACATATTAACCCCTTCTAAATGAAACATTTAATCATTATAAAACCATAATTAATAAATCATTTTAGTTTCAGAAAGAATCCGATGTCATTTACTATCAAAACAAAAGTTGTATAAATCACAAAAAATCCATGAAGCCTCCTAAATGTAGCTTAAACCAAGTTTACAAGATGGGTTTTAGTATAAGAAGCTTTCTAGTATAGCTCTCAATGAATGTATTATAAGAAAAACAAAAATTCTTCACACTCAAAGTAATGCAGTCACATATTTATTCCAAAAGTATGTTAGCAGGTGTTAACTAAAAATAGAATGATTTTTTGCTTGGTTTCTTTTATCAATATGCCACGTGGAAATAGAATAATCACTAAGAAACCCTAACATTAAAAAATGAAGTAAATATTCAAGAAAGTAAATTCCAATGTACTATTGTGTAATGGTGACAAAGGCACTTATATGAGCATGACGTACATACAAATCCCTGCCATTGAATTGCCATCCATCCAAAGAGAAAATAAGAAATGTAAGGATTTGAGAAATATAAGTCCAAAGGGTTATGTTGTAATGGTAATGGAATCACCATAAGAGCACAACCGAGGAACAAATTCTTGTGACTATAATTATGTGATCCATAACTCTATTAGTCATGTGGCACAATTGTGCTATAACAAATACAAGATGCATTCATGTGTGACCCAAGTTTAATGTGGCTATGTTGTGATAGAAATGGAGGCACTCATATGAGCACAATTCATGTACAAATCACTATCATCACAATTAGGTGTCAATCATCATTGGATGCATTCAGGTTAACTCAAGTTTAATAGGTTACGATGTAACGATAGCATGATCCAAGACCAATTACCTCTTGCTACAATAAAGAGCTTATAACTCTAGTTGATATGCAGAGTGGCTGTGTTATATCAATTATGCAGTGCACTCAATCACAACCCATGTTTAATGGAATATTCTAGAGAGTAATCAATATTTTCTAAACCTTATGAGTGTTACTTAAAAGTGTATAGCTTAAACTATAGACCAAGTTTGTTACATACTTGAATGCAATCTTGGGTTATCACAAACTATAATAATGCAATCTGCTAATAATCATTATGGGGAGTATTAAAGCAAGACCTATGCTATATATGATACATTTCCCTAATCAAGTTTACATACCTTAATGATCAAACACAAGCTTCCCACACACTCTAGGATACAATCCAAGATCATACCACACCCTATCAAGACAGCTAATTTTTTGACCCAAGATTTAAGGTTGTTTTTTAATACCAACAAAAGCATTGGTAAGAGAATGACTAGGGTACAAATTCTAGGCCTCAATAGAAACATAAACCATAACTCTAGCAGATTAGTGAGGTTGCAATACCAGAAAGATTGAGACATTGTCCGTTTGTCAGAATAATTTTAACTCGACAACGAAAAACATACCCAATACCAATTTTTTAAATACCCATATAAAGAAAGCGCCCAACGTCCTTTTCTTAAATACCAAGATAGTCAATAACAAAGGGTTCATCGAACATCAATTTTTTTTAATGCCCAAGAAAAATGATAACAAAATAAAAATTTAGAAATCTATGTGTAATACCAGAAAAGGTTGAGACCTCATTTGTTTCTCGGAAAAGCATTATCTCGATAGCGAAAAATATCCAGTACCATTTTTTTTAAATACCCATTTCAAGTGAAAACCCAGCATCGAAATACCCAAACAACCAATAAAAAAAATACTGAGCATCAATTTTTAAACATACCCAAATATCCAGTAACAAAATAGCCAGCATCATAAAATTCAAATATCCAAATAGTACTTCACGAACACACCCAACATCAAATTTTTCAAATACCTAATAGGCATAAAATATACATCCAAATTTTAAAAAAATTAAGAATGGTTTGCTTGCCTCTGAGACAATCCACGGAAAAAAGCTCAAAATCCTCAAGACATACTTCCATGTGGGGAGTTGTCTGATAGAAGGATAGATTTGGCCACATTCTAGACCCGTACTTTGAAGCACTACTGGCAAGAGATTCCTCCACTAGAAAAGACCTTCAATTATTGCTCAATATCTCCATCTTCAAAACCCTTCAACCTCTATTTGTTTTCCCAAACTATTTCTTCTAACTAAGAAATAGTGAAAAACTGTGAGAAAATGGTGGTCTTAATTATATTGTTTGATTTTTGTTACGCATTTATAAAATGTATATGTAAAAATTTGTATGCATAAGTGTCGACTAAAGCCTAAATTGATGGCTAGGAAGATTTTCTCTCAAAAAACAAAGTTTGATGCAAAAAATTAGTCATTTATAGCTGTGATTTTATCTGATGATCAAATTAGTCATTTATTTAGTCATTTATAGCTGTGTTGCAAAAAATGAGTAGAATTTTTCCATTTTTAATTGTTTTGACTAAAAATTTTAGTCATGTAGTCATTTATGTTAGAGTAATAGGTTGTTTACTTAATTAATTTAATTAATTAAGTCACCTTTATTTTATTTCACTTAAGCTAAACTTAGGCATTCTTTATTTTATTATTAATCCTAGGGTTTTCACCTTTAGGGTTTGGATCTCCTTTTATAAGGATTGATCTTTTCTAATCTAATATTTTGGTTAATGCATTTTTGCTTCATGTTTGTAGATCACCATTCTTGTGTCTCTTGATCTCTTTTGTGTGATAGGTTATTTTCTTGCAAGTGTTCATTGGGATCTGAGGTTGGATTACCAGCTTCTACATGGTATCAAAGCTCCAGATCTGCAACTTCCTATTCCTTTTTTGAGGGATCTTGCCTTGAAGGAATTTTTTGTGCATCTAGGGTCAAATCAAACCTCTCCATTCAATCCAGAGCTGCCAGAAAAGTCAATATTGACCTTTGTTTTGTCAAAATTGGCTTTCGTTTGTCAAATATGTGAGGATTTGAAGAAAGGGATTTTTTGCCAGATCTAGGGATAGTTGGTTTTTTGGAGCTCTTTCGGCCCAAACAGACCTCACCATCGCACTCAGAAGGCCCAAAAACCCTAAGATCTCATGTTAAATTATCAAATTTTGTGCTAGGAGTTTCTGAGGCAAAAAAAAATTGCCAAGAAGGTTGTACAGCCTCCCTAACACGAAAATCAAGGTAAATTTTTTTAAAAAAATTATGCTTTTTCCTTGCAAAATTCTAAAAAAAAAAAGGTTTGTTTTAAAACCTCTATAGGCTTTTTGTTTGCTAATTAAATTTTATTAAACAAAAAAATAATTTTTGGACCACATTATGGGGTGGGGTACCCAAGGGGTACCGCTGCCTGCCATAGTGGCAGGTCGAAAGCCCCTCGGACCCTACCACCATTGTGGGGGGGTACAGGGTGGTACCGTCGCCTATACAAGCGGCGGCCCCACCTTAGGCCCGCCCATTTTCAATTTTTTTATTAATTTTTTTTTTTTTAAATTATTAATGTAATTTTTTATTTTTTATTTTAAATAAGCCCAATTGGGAAAATACGGCAAGGCCATTTTTCCGTCAATTTTAATGTTGGATTTTTGCTGAAATGGCCATATGGCGTCAATTTTTTTCCTATAGACTGTGTAATTTCCCTTTTAGGGCAATTTTCTTCCGGAGGCCATAACTTTTGCCCACGGTGTTGAAATTGGGAAAACAAGATATTGTCATAAAGAGAAATCAGGGCACTTTCTAGTGGTGCAGGTATTTTTTGGATATTTTTTCTCAGTTCCTTGTTATTTCTAGTCAAATTCAGATCTTCTTTTATGGAGTTTCCTTCAATGTTTTTGGTATAACTTTTGCATACGATGTCAAAAATGGGAAAACGAGATATCATCGAAAAGTTGGTTTCAAGCTCTTTGCAGTGGTGTAAGTGGTTTCTAGATTTGATTTTTGGTTTTTTTCCAAAATCCTTCTTCTCATATGTAGTCCTTTTTGGACCTTATGGGCTCACATGCATGTATTTATCATCTATAAATGCACTGAAATAGAGTGCCTCAACTGGTGTATATTGTTTTTGGAGATTTTGCACATCTTGTTGTGCCTATTGTATTCATGCTAAGATATAGCGTTCCATGGGAGGGTTTATTTTTTCCTTTAGTTTTCCATCACACCTTTTTCAAGTGAGTGTCCCTTCCACGACAGCAATGAATCCTAGTGATTCATGCCTCATGTGTGTGTGCCTTAGTTTGCACACCCTTTTATTTGTAGGTTGTTTCTCCTACATGCACTTCTTTCTAGCATTCAATTTCAATGTACCTGTCATGACTCTCCCTTGTCAGCATTATGGGGGGATTTCTACTATTGGTGATATTGCTTCCTTGGTTTCGTTGGAGTGAGCTATATATTCAGTATTTGTTCCTATGTAATTTCAGATACAATGTATGTCAATGGTTGGTTACTTGTATTTTGTTGAGAAGGATCACTTACCATATGGACACTCTTGCATTCAAGAGGTGACCTTCCATTTTCACTTGATCAGTTCTTCAGACTATTGGTACTTGTGTCATCTGTATCTTTGAGTTCTTAATGTTTTCCTTGGTTTTCCATTGGCTTTGAGTAGTGTCGTTGGGGGCACTCATACAGATTCTTGTCTTCTTGATCCTGATCATCATATGTTTCAGCAAAGGTTCTCCTTTCAGCATTTCAACAATCATTCTACGACAGTGTTTGCAGCTTGTTCATGCTTCAATGGTGTTTTTCATGTTCATCCTTTGTTCCTATCTTTTTGGAAAAAAAAATCTTGGTTGGAGGCTTCTTCTTCCTTCACTCTTCTTGGAGGCTTCTTCAGTCCTTCACTCTTGTCTAGAGGCTTCTTTAGTCCTTCACTTGTTCCTATTATTTTTGGTACATTCTTGTTTGGAGGCTTCTTATTCCTTCACATGTATTTCTCTCTTTTGGAGAGGAGTTTTTCCTATGAGATTTTCTTCTTTTCTCTTGTTGTGAGAGATCTTTTACATTTGTACATGGGTACCTCATCAAGCCTAGTTTTTGGGACCCATCTTTGCTTTCATGCATATGTCCTTAGTTTTTTAGCTTCTCCCTAAGTTCATCTTAAGGGGGGGTGTTAGAGTAATAGGTTGTTTACTTAACTAATTTAATAATATTGATTAATTAATTAAGTCACCTTTATTTTATTTCGCTTAAGCTAAACTTAGGCATTCTTTATTTTATTATTATTCCTAGGGTTTTCACCTTTAGGGTTTGGATCTCCTTTTATAAGGATTGATCTTTTGTAATCTAATATTCTAGTTAATGAATTTTTGCTTCATGTTTGTAGAGAACCATTCTTGTGTCTCTTGATCTCTTTTGTGTGACAGGTTATTTCCCTGTAGGTGTTCATTGGGATCTATGAGGTTGAATTATCAACTTCTAAAATTTATTTGTCAAATTCTACTAGTGAAATGAATAGAAAATAAGAAAACACTTGTAATCCTTTGTGAAATTGAGGGATCTTAAAATACTTACAAATATAAATTAAAAAAGGGGGCTATTTGGGAGCAAGTACCTTCAGGTCAAACCCTTGTATTAGGGTAAAAGTACAAAGTTGTGTCACACTTTCAGCCAAATTATCAACACAAGTGAATTTAAGTATTTCTAACTAAAAATCAATTTTGGTCAAGCATATGATCTAGATAGATTCATTGTAGCTAAGTTAGATATGACCACAACTTTTTCAAATAATAGTATTCACTAAATGCATATGTAATACTACTTTGAGGCCAATTTACCAAAAAAATAAAATTATTCAAAAAACTCGATGTTTCAACAAATCATACTCATGTAAATAACATTTTTTTAAAATATAAAAATACCCTTTTGTAGATCTATAAGTATAGTTTTCAAATATATATAGTTTTTAATATTTTAATTATTTTTTAATATTTTATTTTTTATTTTTACTAAAAGTAGGTTATCAACCTAAAATATAAGGTTGATTATCTTATCAAGAAAAAATACTAAATTTTATTAAAGAATTTGAAAAAATATGATGCACTAGATAAAATATTCTATGTCAAGATGGTATAATTTTTTTATATTTTGGATAAATATTTAAGACGAAAGATGGCATCCCATGAGAACAGTTATGTTTTCAATACACACACATTTTAATATTTATTTAAAAAATATATTTATCAAACTTGAGAAAAAATAAATCCATGCACTAAAGTTTGAACTTATAAATACACAAAAAAATTGAAGGAAAAAATAAAATTTACTATATAAAGAGTGGTGTCGAGTTTAACTTCATTTTTCAACAGTTTATCAACAACTAAATTATAGTGTCAATTTTACAAAAAAATATATTCAAATAATTTTTTAATTTTTTAAATACAAACATAAAATATACTAAAAATAAATATTTTATTAGTTTACACCATTCAAAATTCAAAACATATATGTCACTTTTTAGTAATTCAAGTTAAAATTTTGGATCATTGTTGGTTGATTCCTTTATAAAAGTGTGACACAACTTTGTGCTTTTACCCATTATTCTTTCAACTATGGGCAACCCAAATAAAGAGATTAAAAAATAGTTGGTGTGATCTTACTCTAAATAAATCTAGAAAATAAGAATAGTGAAAATATAGATATATTACTAAAATAAAAAAGTGTAAGATGTGAATATCTTGAGGTGCCCAAGGGAACTACAATAAGAAGCTACAATAATAATGAGGAAATAAAGAAAAGCAAAGGAATAAGAACCATATCACTAGTGAAAGATTAAGGAAGCCAAGGAGACAAGAAAAAATTAAGAAGAATATTAGAGTAATTTTGGTGTGCTCGTGCAAGGAGGAACTAATACCAAAGAGGATTTGTAGAGAGCTTGAGAGAGTTTCAAAGTGTTAATGTGTGTGAGAAGTAGTGTAAAAATGAAAAGATTATATTAAAAAATGAGAGAGGATACAAGAGGAAGAGGTTTACAAGACATTCAAATTCATATTGAGATGTTACATTGACTTGGGGAGGTGATAAGTGGAAAAATTCTTGAAAATGACTAACTAACAAGAAACTATCATGAGATGTTAGGTGTTGTGCAAATATCCATGTGTAGCCATAATGTCTAGATAGTTTGGGCTTTGAAAATGATGAAATATAAGATATGCATGAGGCTAGCATAATTGTAACATTATCTTGACAAAAAAGACCACAAGACACATGGCCTTCACACCATTGGAGGAAAAAAGGCTACTGCAAGGGTTAAAATGGTCCTAGAAAAACACTAATGGTATGGATGCCAAAGTGAATGCAAAATATATCATGAAATTGTAAGGGTACATAATTTTCTATGTTACAAATAGTGACATGTTTGATAATAAATATATTTATCCACATAACCAAGGAGAAGTACCTTTTGATAGGTTTATGCATTCAATGTCCATGAATTTATATACATTCACCAATTTAGCTAATGATATAGATAAAACTTTATGTTGAAATCTACCATCCTAAAAATTAAAATTATTATTCTTAATACACTTTAAGCTTCCTATAATGGTGAAATACCCTTGGAAACTTTGAATATTATAATTGATTATGATGACTAAAATATATCATAAAATCCTAAGTGTTAAAAAAAATCAACAAACTTGAGTTTCGAGATCGTAAACCCTTGTTGAATGAAGAAATTTAAAATAGATGCCTTTCCAATGTAAACTCACTAAAATTTTATTAAAAAAAAATTGAAATAAAGATCCTTAAATGATATTTACTATTGTAGGTAGGTAATTGAAAACCAATAAAATTTGCCTAAAAATCTGGAAATGAGACTAAATTTGATGACAAAAACCCTATTGATATGAAGAAACTTGTTGATCTTCATTTGCGAGAAAGGAAATAACACTTTAATTCTATGAACATCATTTTTATTTATTTCCCTTGGTTGCCTAAACATAGATATTTCCTTTTCCCAAATTTTGATTAGCCATTCAAAATTAAGTTTTATTTCACCAAATAAGACCCTTATCAACAACAAATAATAATCTAATTTTGAAAGGTCATGACTAATCATATGGTATCACCTCTTTAAATAGAACCACACAAATTTAGACCAAAAATAGTCAATTATTTATATAGGTGTGCAACCCTCCATATATGAATACAAACTTTCATTAATAAAATATGATTTCTTCATTTATGTGCATTTCTATGCATGGGATGGTAAATTTTACATGACAAAATTTATATCTATTATCAAGTGGCGATGTGACTATACTATACTAGTAACTTTTTACTTTAAACCATCATGTTTCATTTTATCTAGTGTGCTTTACTCATGCCTTATGTGTTTTTGGATTTAATAAAATTGTTGTTCTATGATAATAGCATGTATTTTTACATACAATTATAGATTTTTTATTTTAAAACTCCCATATTCACCTTCTATAGGGCACACCCTAATACCTTTGTGTAGATTTTACATAAAAATACCTACCTAATGCAATATGCCCCTATCTATTCCATGGAAGACTTCATTTTATAAAAATAGTGTTTTACTTAAACAAGGCACATGTTCCATAATACTAGGCTTGTGATTTTTCTAATCCTAAAACATGCGCCTCCATTATAGGGCATGCACCCTTTAAACAATATTTTATTAGTTATCACGTCCCTTGGTTTATATTTTATTGGTTATCGCTACTTGGTGCTTGTTTTATATAAGAATTATTATATTTATGAGAATCGCTATCATAACATTTGGTTTGTATGTGTATTATTATTATTTTTTATAATAAACTGTGATAGGTTGAATATATGCATTAGAAAACGAGCAACAAATTAAAGAGTGCAAATAAACACCAAAACAACCTACACCTCAAGATTAGCCTAAGTTGGAATCAACACAAGATAAAAACAACAAATATAACTTTATACCTTGTGTTGAATCGATCATTTGGTTGGCCCTTTGATCTTTGATGTGTATGCTCCTTGGATGGCAAGATATGCAAACTAGATGATGATGTGAGGATGGATGGAAATGGATGAAAGCATGAAAATGGCTAAGTGTATATTGAGAAATAAAATTGCAAGAGTTTGGCTAGTAAAATGATCTCCCCCCTAAAATGAGAGAAAAGAGGGGGTGTTTATAGGAATTTTGAGAATTCCTAGAAGAGATGGATGGCCAAGATTGAGCCACCAATGATCAAGATGTAGGGCTAAGGTGAGTTGAGAACTCACAAGCCCTCACATCTTGACATGTGGCATGTGATATAGCCCTAAAAGGTGAAGTGGACATGAGGTGGAAGGATAGACATGACATGGAGGGGTACAAAGTACCTTGGGATTGGACAAGATCTTCCTCATAAAGGAGGTCCTTGTCCCCATGTGGGTGAGAGGATGTGAGGAATTAAAATTCTCAAATATCCCTCATGGGGAGATGGGAAAGAATAAAGAATAAAGAGAGGACATGTGGGAAGAAGTGAAGGAATTAAAAATTCCTTTTGAGTGCATTGGGGGATTAAAAGGTGAATTAAAAATTCACATGGGGAAGTGGAGTGCCTTGCCCAAAATGAGAAAGCCTTTAATAAGGTTGACTTAAGGACACATGCCATAAATGGGAAGGGGATTAGGTTGGATTAACTATATGATTAAGGTTGTACAAGTATTTAATTAGATGGACTAATGACTTATTAGAAGCAAGTGGGAGATTATGGAGGATGTGACCCTAATGATGATTAGGGGTGTGCATATGTTAACCATAGTTAATTAGAGGAAGATGAAGGAGTTAAGATGGATTAGAGACCAACTTGCAAAAGTTGGAGGATATGACAATGAGAGAGAAAAGAGGAATTAAAAAAAATGAATTTTAATTCCAAAAGGGGAATATGACTAAATTAAATAAAATGGTGTATTTATTTAATTTAGAGGAGGAAGAGGGGTAAAGTATTTATTAAATTAAATACTTTATGAACCCTATGTAAGATGCAAGGTATTAATTAAACAAATGATTTAATTAATATTAACAGAGGGGATAAGTAACTGGATGAATAAGGAGACGTCTTTGATCATATAGAAATGGTCAAATTAGATGTCTACATAAACAATATTAATGGTTTGTATGATAATTTAATCTTATCAAGATAAGTATAATTATAATGATACTTAAATATGTATATATTTATATTCTAATATTTACAATGTGATAGTCATAATTATAATGGTGTAATATTTATAATTTTATATTCGATAATTGTAATATTATTTTATGTTTGTGTTTTATATTAATTTTATATATTTTTAATATCTATTATATCATAATAATTATAATATTTAAGTTGTTAATATTTATATTTTAATATTATAATGTAATAATTATAATTATAATTATAATGATATCAAATGGTTAATATTTTTAAATTTGTATTTTGTTATCTTAATGTTATGATTTCAGAGACATGACAGTCCTCCCCTCCCAAATTTGTTTGTCCTCAAGCAACTTAAGGTTGACCTCCTTGGGACTACTTGGTCCCCCATTATAGAACACATTGGTTCTCCCTTATAGGACACTCGACCCTCCATTATAGAACACAAAGGTTCTCCATTATACGACACTTGGTCCTCCATTATAGAATGCAGAGGTTCTCCATTATAGGACACTTGGTCCTCCATTATAGAACACAAATTTTCTCCATTATAGGATGTATGGTCCTCCATTATAGAACACAAAGGTTCTCCATTATAGGGCACTAGGTCATCCATTATAGAACATAAAGTTTCTCCATTATAGGACACTTGGTCCTCCATTATAGGACACAATGTCCTCCATTATAAAACATAAGGTTCTCCAATATAGGACACAAGGTTCTCCATTATAGGACACAAGGTCCCCCATCCTCCATTATAAAACACAAGGTTCTCCATTATAGGACACTAGGTCCTCCATTATCGAACACAAGGTTCTCCATTATAGGACACTAGGTTCTCCATTACAGGACACATGGTCCTTCATTATAGAACACAAAGGTTCTCCATTATAGGACACAATGTCCTCCATTATAGGACACTAGGTCCTCCATTATAGAACACAAAAGCTCTCCATTATAGGACACTTGGTCCTTTATTATAGAACACAAAGGTTCTCCATTATAGGACACTTGGTGGTGCAAATTTTGACTCCCATATGTATGTTTTAGTAATTTCTACTTAGATGTTTACTCCCCTTCGGGTTGGTCCCTTGGAGAGTTTCATTCCTTCAAGCTCATCTCTTAAAAGAGTCACTCCCTTCCTTACTTCCTTCTTCGTATCTTATTGTTTTATTTGGGCCTTCTTCATCTTCATCTCTTCACACTTGATTAGAGGTTGCTTCCATGTTGTGGGCTTGGCTTCTCTTTTTCTACATTTGTGTCCTGGTTCCCAAACTTCTTTGCACTTGTGACACATGTTTTCCCTTGTAAAGTCTTTTTGATCGTATTGGTGCCCTGGTTTCCATACATTTTTATAATCAAAGCAAATCCCCTTCCTCCTAATTTCCTCTTGGTCATGATAAGAGGGGTATGGTTCCTTTCATTCTTCCTTCCCACGAAAGTGCTTATCCTTTGAATTCATCTTCTTAGAGTGATCCTTTCCATTTTCTTGGGTGATGTCAAGCCTAGTGGCTTTAAGGATTGCCTCTTGGAGTGTGGAAGGGTCCAAGGAACTCACTAGGCCTTGCGTAGCATCAAATAGCCCTATAAACAAGTAGATGAGTCTTCTCTCTTATATTCTAGGTACCATGATGGATAGCCTTTGAAACTTGGATACATAGTCTTCAATGGATCCCTCTTGTTTAATATTTGTGAATTCTTTGAAGTTTTCCTTAGGGTGTTTATGGTCAAATCTATTGATTTTTTATATTTTGGTGGTCTTGTGTGATCAATCTGTGGTAGCATCATTCATGGGCTACCCCATCTAAATGTAGTATGGTGAACTTAATGATATCCTCCTCCAACATTGGGTTGAGAGACAGGTATGTGTCAAGTTTTTGAATCCATGCTTGGGTTGTGATTTTATTTGAGCCATAAAAATTTGGAAGTGATAGTTTGATCACCTTGCATTGTAAATCTTTGTTGGTTTGGTTTCTCACTCTCCTATGTGAACTCTTAGTCCTAGCCTCACAATATTTAGGAAAAGGGATACTCCTCTAAACTTTTGGGTCAAATCTTGTATATTCATCAACAATACATCCCCAATCTATATATTGTGCCTCTACTTCCTCATCTTCCCTTTGAAATCCCTCCCTAGCTAGGAAGGGTGGTCAAGTTTGTTGGGAGAATGAAGAAGAATCCCTTTGGTGTGTTGTCATTGATTCCAACATTAGTTGGTGATAGTTTTTGTCCATTCACTAAACTATGTTTTTGTTATTTTGATCCAGTAATTTGTTCTAGAACTACTCACAGTGGAAGATCACTCCATGAGATTTTGATATGTTTTTAAGGACTACTAATTGCATCTTTGGACAAGTTTTTATAAATTTTGGTTGAATGAGATGCAAGATATAAATGACAAAAGTTTTGCTTACAGTATCGGTGCAAAATGGTATGGATCTTCTTCTGGCCGACATAGTTAAGTGGTGTACGCTTCATGGATGATTTAAAGAGGTCTTTATTAAGTCCAAGCCAACTTAATTTATGTCTTGCACATTTGGTTTTGAAGAAAAATGTCTTGGGTTGAGCCGACAAGCTACATTTGAATTAAGTATGTGTACATCTAATTAGGCTGACCTAATTGATGTATGAAGATGTAATAGCGCATATATGAAACATTTTTGTGAAGTAGAGGGTGTGATATGAAACAATTAATAAGTAGTAATGTGTTACTATGTGATATTGTGTGAAGTTGTATGCATTTGATTTGATCCTGCAAACTGGTGCAAGATTTTGTTTTCTAGAGCTTAATTAGAATTGAACTCAGCACACAAAAGGTGTATTTCATCAGTTCATCTTTTTTGGCAATGAGCTACACTTCTTTTTGTAATCATTTCAGGCTATGCGCCTTTCAAGGGCAGTGTGTCTTGGCAGTGTACCCTGTAATATCTTATGACCGGTTATAATATATTGTGAGCTAATCCTCACCGTGGTTTTTCCCATTTTGGGTTTTGCATGTAAAAATCTTGGTGTTCATGTGTCATGCGATGTTATGATTCCTTTCATGTTTTTGTTTACAGTTGTAGCTAGATATATTTTAATTATTGAATGGTTAGCAGTTAAATGGTTTAGTAGAATATTGATTCACCCCCCCTCTCAGTATTTTGGGTGTTCAACAATTGGTATCACAACTTAAGGAAGATCTTGAAGTTTGAACACATGGCTCACAAAAAATATCGTGTTCCTTTAGAAAAGATCTCTGCAACTAAAGAACTCCATGTAGCTCTTGATGATCTAGACGGAATTGAAAATGAGAAAGAAACTCTAAGGGAGAACTTAAAAGAAGAAAATGAATGCATCAAGAAGCTGAGAGAAAAAATTAAGAAATTAAAAGAAAGGCATAGAGAAGTAAGTGATGAATTGAAGAAAGCAAATGAAGACATCACCAAACTAAAGGTACAAGTGGAAGAAAAGAAAAGAATTGAGGACTATTAGAAAGCTAAAATTTAGAGCAAGATTGATGAATGTACAAAGCTTGAACAAGAAGTGGTAACTCTAAGATCTAACTTGGAGAAAGCAAGACTCATGAGGACAAATTCAAAACAAGTTCTACAATGCTTGATGAGTTGATCGCATTTTAGAAACCAGCTAAGGATAAAGGTGGTTTGGGACATGAAGAAGGATAAATTCAAAGGAAAATTAGACCTCTAACAAAGATGAAAATCAAGGGAAGACACATGGCAACAATAGAGAGATCAAGAACCAAAGAAACAGTACCGAAAGAACTCCCATTCGACAACCAAATGCTCAAAGGTACCCATCTTTTAATGGTGTTTTTTTTCATGCAATAAATTGGTCATAGGGCAACATAATGTAGAAGTAGAATGAATCAGAATGTTGGATTCTTTACTAGACAATGTTTTGCTTGCAAGAAAATTGGACATAGAGTTGTTAAGTGAAAAAGTCAGATGATGATGATGAATAGATTCAATACTAGTAGAATGATTCAATCTTTTCAAGGCTATTGCTATACATGTTATGTTTTCAAACATAAAGCTAACTAGTGTAGATCAAGGATAAATACAAATTATTTTGGTCATAGAAATGTTGTGTGCTACACCTGCAATAAACAGGGAAATATTTCAAAATTTTGCAGAAGCAAGAATGGGAAGAAACTTGATCTGAAAAAAATGAATAAAACTATGAATAAAGTTAATCCTATTGAAATTAAAAAAGAAATTGAGAAAATTTAGAAGAAAAAGGAAGAACCTAAGAATAAGGATGCATCAAATGCATCTGTACCTAAATCTAGTGCAAATACTTCTAAAAACTAAATCTAGTAGTGGATTTAGGGGGAGCAGGTATAAAGAAATCTAATGAACCCATGATATAAGAGGTGTCAAGTAGTGACACTAGGATATGTGTTGTAAAAAACCATTCTAAAAGTGTTGAAAAAGATTTCAGTAGAAAATATGCAATTTTGGAGAATTGCAGAGCATTTTAGGGTTCATAGTGTACTTCATAAGGTGTTTATCAGCTTTTTGAAGTGGAATGCATTAAATGTGAAATTAGGGAAAATTGGTAAAATATAAAGTGAAAATTGAAGTTGAGTTAAATCACTTTTACACATTTGGGAGAAAGGAGAGCGAGTTGAAGCGATTTGAAGGCAATTCGGAGTATCTAGCATCAAACCCTAGTTTCTGTCAAAGCTTGAAAAAGGTATTTACAACTATCTATACTTTGTGGGCCTTAATTAGAAGCAATTTCCATAAGCATATATAGATAAATTAAGGGGAAAATAGCCACTCCCACTGTTGTTGAGACTTCTGAGAGACCCTAACCAAAATTCAAAATATTTTCATGAAAGGTTTATGAAATGGACCCCATGGGTGCATTTTCACATATTTCGAGTAATGTCTTGCCTACTAAGGATACTGGAACCTACATTCACACGAAGCTGGAAGAATTTGACCATTAGGTGCTCAAGGATCAATGGCTTAAGGAGCTAGTTGGAGATGACTCATCGGTGAAGCTAGAATATGAAAACCTTGTACGAAAGAAGCTAGATGTATAGAATTGGTTCCTAGACTTTTGTTGTGAAATGGATGCAAATTTTGTAAGGATGGCACTTAGCAGAGTACACGATAAATTTCTATGGACAAGTGTAGCTAGAGTAATTACCAAGGAAGTGATTAAAGTTGCAACTGGTCTTTGTGACACTGGACCTATACCAGTGCTAAAAGATGTGAAGAATGATGTGGTGATGAAACTAACTGGTGCCACATATGATGGAAGAGCACTGACAACCAAACCCATTATGGACCCTACTGTGAGATATGTTGGAGTCATGATTGTTCAGAAAATCTACTTTACCAAGAGAGGTAGTTCGGTGTCTACAACTACAATTTATGTTTCATATGAAATGGTGGTTAATGGAAGCGATTATGATTTATGTGAGTTGCTCTAACAACAACTTATGGATAACCTAAACTAGACCAAAACAAAGAAGTATCCATTCAAGTTTGGTACTTTGGTAGTCTATTTGTTATTCTACTTTTTGAGAGAACTACCTAGAAGGAGTAACATTATATGGAATCACAATAGACTAGTGGCACATCAAATATTTGAACATCAACATAGCCTTGGAGTCTTTAAAGCACAAAGAGATGCTTTAACTGCATTCTTTGTAGTTTTTCATAATAACATGTATGAAAGAGATAGAGTTCCAAGGAGCTTAGTAAGGAAATATGCAAAGGAGATAACCTTTCTTGTGTCCACTGATGAGTGCATCATAGAGGCAGTAGAGCCTAGGACTCTATGGATAGAGCCTCTAGGATATGAGATTGATGAATGAATAGTTAAGGGACCAATTGAAATGTTGTTGAGAATTCCTAAGGATCCCCCTCTACCCCATCATAGCACATATGAAGAGAAGTCCACTGAAGTGCATTTAGAAACTTCAACACCTCAAAGGGCTAAAAGAGTAAATAAAAAGGTTGAGGAATTCTTTTGAATGCATTCACTATCTGAGGATGATGTTGATAGGTTAAGGGAACTTGCAGAAGAGAAAAGGGCCAAATCAATTGAAGTTCCCTCTGGGCCTAGAAGATCAGGAAGATAATCCTCCTCTTCCTCTGTAGCACCAGCAACACCCAGTGCAATAGCAATAGTGAAAGGTAAGAAGGCAGAGCACAGTACCCCTGTAGTATTTAATATAACTGCTTCCTCTAGACCTAACACCAAAGCCTCCAAGAAGAGAAATGTACCCCCTGTTGCACCATGTGTCACTCCTAGAAGAAGAATAAAGAAAAAGGAAAATAGAAAAAGGAGCATAAGTGATGCTATACAAGAATAAATTGATCTTGGATTGCAAGAAGAGAAATAATTGAAAAGGAATAGAAGTAGTACCTCCACCAACAGTGAAAAAGCAGAAACCAAAGATAATGTTGAAATTTTATCCGATGAAGAAGAGACAGAAGATGAAATGGAAGCTTTCAAAATTCATGTGCATGAGAAGAAGAGAGAAGGTACATCAGAACCTATGGAGGACTTTCCCAGCTCTCCTCTGGTAAGTGATTGTCCGCCTCTAAATATGGAAGCTTTAGTTAATAATATGATAGAATATGAGGATTTTCTAGCTACGACTAAGTTATTTGATGAAGTTGATAAAAAGGATAAGGAAAAAATTGTAGATGCTTTTGTTCAATACATGGTTATTTTTAATGAGAGTATGGAAACTATAAGGAAGAAGGTGGTTGACAATGTATGGGAAGCTTTACTACAAAGAAGGCATGAGGTTGTAACTGTTGATGAAAAAATAAAATCTGATGCGTTGAACACATATGGATCCTCCTTATCTAAGGAAGATGTTGCTACCCTGTTAAATGAATTTCTAAGTTGTTCAGGGTTAAATAGAGAGTCACTATTCTAATGTCTAAAGAAAAAGATTGTACTGAAAAATTGAGACAAGAGACTCTTGATAGAGTAAGGGAAATGGAAAAGAATTATGGGATGAGAACCAACTCTTCATCTCATATAGCTCAAGCACAGGAGCTTACTAATGTTACAGAAGTAGAGGATCATCCTGTTGTGGAAAATGTTGGTGAAGCACATGTTGCTTCAAAGACATTTGCTCCTTTAAATGATACAAAGGAAATTACCAGTAAACACACTGAAGATTAGCATAAGAATGACACCAATAACAATCCAAAAGAACACCATAAGGATACCTGAAATAATGGAAAAGACGATAAGAATAAAGATGAAGGAAACAAAAATGGAAAGGGAAATGATGGAAAAGATGACGAAGACTAGAAGGACGAAGAAAATAAATACAATCCATCAGAAAAATCCTTCGAAGAAGAAGAAGAGGAAAAGAAAGAAGAAAACAAGGAAGAAAATGAGATTGGAAGAAGTGAAGAAGAATTCCCCAAGACCACTAAGCCATCAAATCTATCCCAAAGTAATCTTAAGGGTCTATTGACAAGGCAAGCAAGGATTCAGCCTATGCTACCACCTTAGTTGGTTCAACTTCCATCACATCCAGGCTATGTGGATCTAAGTAAGATGACACTCGTAGAAAGGATAAAGTTTTGTGGTACTTTTCTTGACTCTAGAACATAGGAAATTGAACATACCTTTTAGAGAGGGACTGAATTAGTAAATGAAGCTATTAAGGATTTGCAGGAGATAGCCCCCGATGCCATAATTGATGATTCACTAGCGCCTATTGAAAACTTAAAATTGTTGGTTGATTTTGTAAGGAATATACCTCTTGCCTTAAGATACAGACTAATAAAGAGGCGGAGTCAAGGCTTTTGGAGAAAAGGCTACTTGTACTATAGGATAAATGTGCAATCACACACAACAGAGTAATGCAAAGTTTGAAAGAGGTAAAGGATTGTGATGAGGAAGCTCAGATATTGTTTGCATATTGTGTGTGGTGGCCTAATGCCACTCGAGGCATTAAAGACTTAATGGACTCAATAGATTCTCAACTCACCAATGAGTTTGAAACCTACAAGATTGTAGATGATAGAAATTATACTACTTGGACTTCTATTACAAACTTGCAGAGCAATTTTTTCACCCTACAGAGGCAAAAAGAAGATGTTATGAGGCAGTTTGGACAACTTGGAGATCTAGTAATGTCTAGACACATTCATATATCATATGCCCCGGTGGATGCAGAGAAACTTGAAAAGATGAAACTCAATCCATCCACTCTGAAAGAAGGAGAAGAATGCTTAATTGAACTGGGATCACTACACAAAATTCTTGTCAGAGCGAAAGGGATCTGGGATGAAGAAAATTTGGATTGGGAAGCTATTCTCAAGGAATTACAAGGTGCCTCTAGTTAAAAGTTTTCTACATTTCTTTTTGTTTGTTTTTAAGTTCATCATCAGGACACCCTTTTTCCTTGATGTCAAAGGGGGAGAAGATAGGGTTATGGGAGAAGATACTATTGTGTAGAAAATTTTGGTTTGAAAATTTTTCTTTAGTCTATACAGTTGAAAGGGGGATTGAATACAATTTTTTCAGATCCATTTTTGGCACATGTTGCGATCGATGACAAAGGGGTAGATTGTTGGGAGAATGAAGAAGAAGCCCTCTGGTGTGTTTTTATTGATGCCAACATCAGTTGGTGATAGTTTTTTTCCATCCAATAAACTGTGTTTTTGTTATTTTGATCCAATAATTTGGTCTGAAACTGCTCACAATGGAAGATCGCTCCATGATATTCTAATATGTTTTTAAGGACTACTAATTGCATCTCTAAACAATTTTTTAATGATTTTGGTTGAATGAGATGGAAGATATAAATGACAGAAGTTCAGCTTACAGTACTATGCTCAGTATTGGTGCAAAATGGTATGGATCTTCTTCTAGCTGACATAGTTAAGTGGTGTACACTTCGTGGATGATTTGAAGAGGTCTTTATTATGTCTGAGCTGACTTAATTTATGTCTTGCATGTTTGGTTTTGAAGAAAAATTTCTTGGGTTGATCCAACAAGCTACATTTGAATTAAGTATGTGTACATCTAATTAGGCCGACCTAATTGATTTATGAAGATGTAATAGTGCATATATATGAAACATTTTTCCAAGTAGAGGGTGTGATATGTGACAAGTAATAAGCAGTAATGTGTGACTATGTGATATTGTGTGAAGTTGTATGCATTTGTTGTGAACCTACAAACCGGTGCAGGATTTTGTTTTCTAGAGCTTAATTGGAACTGAACTTAGCACACATAAGGTGTATTTCATTAGTTCATCTTTTTGGTAGTGTATCATAGAAAAAAGGCAACTTGCTTGACATGGGAATAATTCATGATAAATTGGACTTAATGAGGCCTTGATTTGGTGTTTTGAGGTGTTTTTCACATCCACACTAGGTCTTGGACCCTTTCTAATGCATTTAATGGTGTCTTGTGAAGGTGTTGTGAAGTGTTGTAAAGCATTTCTACACTTTTCTAAACTCTTTTCATTATAATTCATCTAAAAATCATATTTTCATCACTTATCAAGTCCTATTTTGAAGTGTTGTAAAGTCTTATAACAATATTTCATGCTTTTCTAGGCTTGATTTCACTATTTACACCTTTCTAATGCTTTATTTGACCCCTTTATGCCCTTATAGGGCTTAATTAATTGTATTTTTTAATGTACATCCAACAAACAACATTAAATGCAAGATAATTCCCGACACCCACTTGCAAGTCCAAGGTGGGACCCATTCGCCATGGGTGGAAAATGAGTCCCTCTTGGCTCCAAATTCAAAATATTTCAAATTTTCTTTCTATTTTTTATTCAAAATTACCTTATGTCAGCCTATGATGAGGTATTATTGGGTTATTAGGGCATAAGTGTGTATAAATAAATGTTTTTCCATCCATTTTAACCCCCATTAATCCACTAACTCAATCACATTCATTCTTCATTATTCATCCATCATGTTCTTCCATCTCAAGTCAAGCAAGTTAGGGTTTCATCACTTCAAGTCATTAAGATAACAATTTTCAGACATTCAAGGGTAGATTCTTCATGTTTTGATGCAGACTTTCAAGATCAATCATCATGGCAAGGTAATCAATTCCATTATTGCATGTTTCATTATATTCTTTCTTAGTTTTGGTTTAATTACCTAAAAGGGGTTTGACCAAGGCAAACCCCCATGCCCTAACATTCACAATTTCTCTCTTGTCTTGTGTATTTGTAGATTTAGACCTTTTGGAAGCTTGAAAATCATTGAAGATTGCATTGCAAAGTTGTTTAGGTCTTCTCTTCATTGTTTAAGGAAAAATCTCCATCAAAAGTCACTTTCAGACCCGTAAATCAAAGTTTCAGAGCAGACACCTGTAAAAAATCAAAGTGCAAACCGAAAGCTCCAGATTCCACCTTTGAATATTCATAAATTCAAAAGTGGAATCATTTTCCATGGGTGGAAAATAAGTCCCACTTCAAGGTCAGTTTTTGGTTTTCTACATTTTTAGATACCCTTTTGTCTGAAACAGGTTCCAACACAGTTTTGCGAAACTGGGATTGATTCACCCAAAATGGCGAATGAGTCCCATCAGGCCTAAAAATCAGCATCAACAACATTCCAAAAGCCATTTGCAACCTCCATCCATATTCCAGGTGCAAACTTTTAGTTTCATCAAGTTATGTTGTAATTTGCATTCATTTCTAGTCCATTTCTGCATAACACAATGTATTTTCAAACAAGTTGCATTTCTTAGGTTTTGCATACTTAACCAATCAATTTCATCATCTAGTTTCATTTAGATCATTGCATTTAGTCTTAACAAAACCACACAATTGAATGAACCACCTAGATTTTAATGGGGTTTATCTCTCTCCTTTTAGGTGAAAGATCCTAAGAGTGCAAGAGTAGTCTATAAAGCTCATGCCCAAAAATCTATGGTTCAAGCAGTGAGCCACAGTTATTTTTGTAATCATTTCAGGCTATGAGCCTTTCAAGGATAGTGTGTCCTAGTAGTGTGCCCTGTAATATCTTATGACTGGTTATAACATATTGTGAGCTAATCCTCACCGTGGTTTTTCCCATTTTGTGTTTTCCACGTAAAAATCTTAGTGTTCTTGTGGCATGTGATGTTATGATTCCTTTCATGTTTTTGTTTACAGTTGTAGCTAGATATATTTTAATTATTGAATGGTTAGCAATTAAATGGTTTAGTAGAATACTGATTCGCCCCCCACCTCTCAGTATTTTGGGTGTTCAACAGAGTTATTCTAGAGGTAGATCTTGATGGATTGTTATTTTTGGATTGTCTTGGGGTGGTTTCCCTCTTGTTTTCTTCATGAGGCCTAAGAGTACCTATGATGGTGCTTATGTTTTGTATTGCTTGGAGTAATGTCTGACTTGTTCTCTCATTTTGTTCAATAAGGACTTGGGTTTTCCTAGATCATTATTTTCCATGAAATCCCTGAGTTCATCTCTCAATTGGGCATCCATGGCATTGTTTTGAATGTTGTTATTCTTAGGGTGTCTTCTCTAGTAAGTTTTCATTAATCGTTCTTTCACAGGATCGTAGGATTATGCTCTGATACCACTTGTAATGTCCCCTTATAGGTTTTAACTTAAGTTTGTCTTTAGTATCAAAACAAAGATCAAGAATCACTATTCTATTGTGATATACCTTAGTTTATTAAGGATAAATTTAATGTGTAATGCTAAGGGGCTATTTGATTTAAATATTGAAGATAATACATCATATGCTGATATGAATTTTGAGATGTAAAATAATAAAAATGAATGATAAGTATCCCAATATGTTCACTTTTCTAATTTCCATACCACAATGTATGCATGTGAATATGAGATAAACAGGGGTTGATTTTAGACACTATTTCTGATAAAAAAATCTCTCCTCAAGCGACTTGAATCCTAGGTTGAGTACTTGATAATTAGCAATGATTGATGCAACCTCTATTAAGGATTACTTGGCTCTCTAGGAGCACCACAATCTTGAAATTGATTTAGTTCCAAATAATGACTACAATATGCGCTTGATTGTTTCCTTGGATTAGACGTCTATGGTATTCTATCCTCTATTTGATGACTCCCTCTTGTTTGATTACCCACCTTAAATATTTGATCAATTCTTCAAGACATGACTCTCATACTTCCTTTTGGTTTTACCCGCACCCTTCAAAGGGTTACGTCCTTTGCACAGGTGGTTGTTCAGTTAACATAGATAGTTGATTCATGTTCATTAGTTATCACGTCCCTTGGTTTATATGTTTATTGGTTGGTTATCATTGGTTGGTGCTTTTTTTATTTAAGAACAATTATATTTCTTAGAATCGCTATCATAGCATTTGGTTTGTATGTGTAATATTTTTATTTTTATGTTAAACAATATTAATGGCTTGTATGATAATTATAATGTTATCAAGATAATTATAATTATAATGATGCTTGAATATGTATATATTTATATTCTAATATTTATAAAGTGATAATCATAATTATCAGGGAAAACTTTAAGAAACCCCCCTCTCAACGAAGGTGTAAAATCCTGGCAAATCTTGTATACTTCCTGATAAAAATACTAATTTTAGTGGTGAATTTTTTCGTTTTGCGTGAATTTTTTTTTTCCATTGGTGAATCTTTTCTAATCGCTAGAAGACTGTGGAAAATCCTAGTGAAATGCAAATTTTTTAAAACCACTAAAATTTTTCCATTGGCGATTAAAACCTATTTTCAAAGCAATAAAATATCTCAATTGGAGAATTAAACCGGTTTTCAAACCAGAAAAAATAATTTTGTTGGTGATTAAAACTTTTTTTTCAAACTAAAAAATAAAATTCATTGGCGAATTAAACCTATTTTCAAATGATTAAGAAAAAAACATTGGGGAATTAAACATAATATCAAACTATAAAAAATGCATGAATATAAAGATTATTTGCCTCATTGTTTTCATCAACCATCCAAAAATCACCTACAGCTATAACAGTTTTTTCAAAAAAGCATCTTAACATGCTTCATAACAGAAAAAGTAACCCTGCCCAACTAAAACCAGTTCACAACTATCTATATCTACCTTACATATTTCAACAAGCCAAAAATTTAGTACTAGTCTTGCGTTAATTCTGCAAAAACCCTACAAAAACTACAAATTCAACAAGTGCTACCCGTTTCATAACCAACTTTCCTTGTTGCTTTCATCTTCCGCTTCCTCGCATTTTGTCCTTTTGCTTTCATACACTTTTCCTTCACTTTCACCTGTGCTTCCATGCGCTCTGCCTCTTCTTTCGCCTGTGCTATAATTGCTTCCACCTTCATCACCTCTATAAAGAGCTTCAATGCTTGCAAGCCTAACCTTGCTTCTTCCCTGCATCAATTTTTAATCTCATCCTCCAGCCAACGCATGAAAGGGATGCATCCTTATGCCCCTTCCAATTCCACATTTTCAAAGCCTTCCCGGATGTCGAAAACTTCACTTGGAACTACCCATTCAAGTATTGATTCTAATCCTTCCAAGAAATCTCTATGCACAATCATCTCCATCACTTCTCTCGATGTGCTTTTCAATTCCCCCAAGTCCAAACCCCATGCTATAATCAAGAAGTATACATCCATGTTATTCATGTATCTATGCCTCAGATTTCCAAAGGATTTCCCCAAAATCATCCACACACTTTGTACCAACCTCCCATCAGTGAATAAAAATATACCCATTAATCTTTTTTCATAAGCTTCACCATAAAACGGGTTTAATTGCCTCCTCGAATACAGAGTGAAGTTGGCCTCCATTTGAAAACTATTGTAGCTACACTGCCACCACCACCACTCTTTCAGACTTTTTGTGTGCCTTCTTCTCCATTCCAAACTCTATTATTAACTTCGCTAATCGAGGGTCGAGAGGTAATAATTTTCCAAACTTCGCACGTACCGATCTTAATTACCCATCGATCCTCCAGTCATGTCCACTTGCTAAAATCTACCCATGATATTCACTTCATAAATGCACTGTCCTTGCCACCTTTCCTATCTTAATTCACCAAAGTTGGGGTTTTGGTGCTTTTCCTAACCTTAGTTGCCACCTTTCCTATCTTAATTCACCAAAGTCGGGGTTTTGGTGATTTTCCTAACCTTAGTTTCAAGTCTTTCTTGGTCGTCTTTGTAGTCGGTGGGTTGAAGGTTTCAAAAACTTTGAAACTTCAGACTTTGGTTCTAAGGTTCCAAATTTCAGTGACCATGCGACATTATGGACCACGACCATTCGATGAATTTTCGATGGACGATTGTAGTTGCATTCCAGAAGTATATCTCTCAAGCACTAGATTTGTGAATTGAAACCTTTGAAATTACACTAGAACCGTTAAATATTTTACCGTTTAAATATTGGTGCTCTTGTTTACCATTTAATATTTCCTAAGTCAAACCAAAATATTTTATGACAAAGCCTTAAATCTTAACTCTTTAATCCTGAGGTTCGAGTCTCAGCAACCTAGCGATGTCCCCATTTAAAATTATGCATGTGCATAAAGTTTGTTTTAAAAGAAGGACCGTTCGATGAATTTTTGATGGACGGCTATAGTTGCATTCCGGAAGTAAATCCTTGAAGTACTAGACTTGCGAATTGAAGCCTCCAGAATAACACTAGAACCGTTAGATTTTCAGAAATCAATGGTTGAGATTTTATTAATTATCTAGGTTTGTCGGTCATCATGCTCTTGTAACCTTGTTTACTGTTTAATATTGCCTAAGTCAGACAAAAATATTTTATGACATAGCCTTAAATCTTAACTCTTTAATCCTGAGGGTTGAGTCTCGTCAACCTAACGATGTCCTCATTTTAAATTATGCGTGTGCATAAAGTTTGTTTTAAAAGAGGGTTCATTCGATGAATTTTCGAAGGATGACTATAGATGCATTCCGGAAGTAAATCCTTGAAGCACTAGACTTGTGAACTGAAACCTCCAGAGTAACACTAGAACCGTTAGATTTTTAGAAATCAATGGTTGAGATTTATTAATTATTTAGGTCTATCGATCATCGTGCTCTTGTTTACCGTTTAATATTGCCTAAGTCAAACCAAAACATTTTATGAAAAAAGCCTTATATCTTAACTCTTTAATCCTAAGGGTTGAGTCTCGTCAAAATAGCGATGTCCCCATTTTAAAAATAATTTTATTATTATAGTTTACTTGCATGTGCACTATGCAGCCATCTTGTCATCTGTCACAGGCATACCTTTTAAGCACTTGTTTATAAGGATTCAAGTGTTGAAATAAATGTTAATTGTCACATCAATGATAGTGGTGAATTTAAAAATGAAAAGTGTGATGTCATACTGATTGTGTTCATGCTAACTTCTATTATTCTATATATACTTCACCAACTTGATGTTCTTCGTATCATTTATAATATATTTGGCATTGATTTATTTCTTCTCTATTCTCAATTTAATTGAGATATTATGGAATATTCATGGTGTGTCATGCTACCCAAATGTTTTTGGGAGAAAAGAAGGAATGATGCATACGACAGACGAAAGTTGGGTATAGTTTTTACAATTCCTTGTGTGCAGGTTGAGGATGCTATAAGAATAATTGTGGGTAGGGAATGGCTTTAGAACAACCCTCGTGCTCTATATTCTAAGGTAGCTTTGGCTTTCTTGTCCAATTGCATGGACATTTTGCTTGATAAATATTTGGTGAAGACGTTGGCAATATGTTATTTGCAACCTTTCATTTACTCTATTTCTTCGTTGGATTTGGCGCTAGAGCATTACAATTTTGAAAGTGGGTTAGCGCATATTGGTGGAATCTTCAAGAAAGTGGAATTGCATGATTTTATAGCATAGGCTCTTGCCATGGTTAATATGAGATGGGGTCTGCTATGTGATATGAAAACTGAAACATTAAAGAGTCTAGAGTTTTGGAGGAAGGTTTTGGGTGATTCACTTTTCTTCTTTGTTGTTAATTTGTTAAATTCAATTCACGTTCTACTCAAACAACTGGTTGATGGCCTCAACTAATGTTACAAAAAAAAATAGTAATGAATTGTGTGGCGTGTCACGTGTCTATATTTTATTGTACAGTGTAATAGTTCTAAGGTTCTTGTAATATGTACTTTGTGACTAGTTTTTGGTCACGGTTAGTGGCTTTTTGGCCATGCTGGTTATGTACTATGTACTTCAGTCTTTAGCAATAGCTACTTAAATTAAAATGCTTTTCATGGCTCCATTCTTGTAAATCCCTTTTGCTTTGATCAATATAAAAATGTTAAATGTGGCTTTTAAAACTAATAGTAATTATCAACATATAGTTTTGATCATAAGTGAGCGAAATTTATTGTGACTTATTAGGACATTGATAATGATTAAGGTAGAATGATACATTTAATTCTCTCTTTTCAATGCGTCGAAGTACTCTAACTTTCATTTATTCTATTGAAATTCTCAATTTCGTTGTGGTACTGGGCAGCGGCGCAGATTAATGCCATATGAATAGCTAAAATGATTGATTGGATAGCTTTATATTGAAAACTGCATGATGTACTGTAGAATCATAGATGATGATGTCAATAATCCAGTGATTTTGACAATCAACAGCTTGCATGGCACTGCCGATTTTGACAATTTGTCAGCTTGAGGTATAGTCTGCAACTTTACATGTAGCCAGCTTGAGGTACCGATTAAGTTGGATTTTTGGTTTGAGTGAATCACAATTATTACTAGTTAGTAGTAACTATACACAACCTCACACATGACACGTGTGAGGTGTACAAGGAACCAAGCTGGTAGTGGCACTTTTGGCAGCACTTTTGGCCCATAAATAAGGATAGTGAGCACAACTAAAATTATTCATTTAATTGTCATAAGGGTTTTCATTTTGTAGGGTTAATAACTTGATAAGGATTCAGGAAGAAGATGATGTGGTATTATTGGGGATGCCCTAAATTCTCCTGCCTCCATTTATGTAGTTACAGAGTAAAAGACCAATTTCATTCAAGTTTAGAATGGGTAGAATTGGAAAGAATTTGATTTGGTTCACCTGACTTCTCAAACAGGTTTTGAACCAGGATGAGGAGCTCTGATGGAGATAAGTGCTATCCTAGTGCATGGAAGCTGCAAGTAGAAGATGGGAGCATTTTTACGACCCCTCATCATCTGCATGGTTGCCCAAGAAATTCCCATGCATTTAATTTTAGTGCTCATCTTCTGCATGGGAGCAGTTTTACTGCCCCTCATCATCTACATGGTTGGCCAGGAGAGTCTCTTGCATTTATTTTGAGACACCATGGCCTACCAGGTAAGCCCCATGCATTTATTTTAAGTGCTCATCTTCTGCATGGGAGCAATTTTACAACCCCTCATCTTCTGCATGAGTCTGGTTCTGAAAGGGTCTAAGTACATTTTGTATCTTCACAACTCCCATTTCCCCAATTTGATTGGGCCCCCTTTCCCCATGCATTTATTTTCAGAGACTATGGTTGACCCGACAAGTCCCATGTGTTTATTTTTAGAGCTCATGGTTGACCCGACAAGTTCCATTTATTTTCAGAGATACATGTATCACATTTATATTTTCAACTTTTCACCAACGGTCCAACAAAAGCTTGGCGCTTGCGCTTACATTTGTATTTGTACTATGTAATAATGTGACATTGTAATTTAGTTGTAATAAAATAAATGGTTGTGCTATTAATGTGACATTGTAATTCATTTTATTAAGTCCTTTGCAAGTTAAGTGTTATTAATGGTTGCGCAATGTTCTATTAATGTGACATTGTAATTCATTTTATTAAGGCCTTTGCAACGTTAAGTTTTTAGCCCCTTGGTCTTGATGTCAATCCTAGCGCAGTAAAGTTTAAAACAAATTTAAAACACATGTTTTATGTTTATTATTTATATCATAAATTACTCAACCATTCGATGAACATTTGATGTATGGTTGTAGTTGCATTCTGGAATGAAATGCACAGAGCGCTACGCTTGCGAACTTAAACCTCCAGAATCACCCTATAACCATTAGATTAACAAAGATCAACGGTTTAGAATTTACTATCAATGCAGGAGTAAATCATTAATGGCTTGTTTTAAATGTTGCCAGCCATGTACATTGTACTACCTAATTGTGTACTATGTAGTCCATAAGTAACAAGTAGATGTTTCAATGTCATTCACTTTATTATTTGAAAAAATAGCACTTTCTATTGCTAAGTGATTTTATTTTGAAGTTAGAGTGTCATCACATAGCAGATTGCAATCTTCAGTTTACTCATTGCAATGCACCACCTTGTTCTGGGTTCCACAATTCCACTTCCAACAAAGCCATTCCAGTAACCTAGATTCAACTTTCAACCTAGTTTCAACTTCAAGAATCAAAATTCAAAATTCGGGTAAGTTAAAGAATTCATGTGGCTACGTTTCATCGTTTGACATTTCTTAAAATCTTGTTTTGTCAAACTTTGAAGTTTAGGTTTAGGGTTAAGAGGCTTAAGAATTAAGAAAAATTAAGGACTAATAAGGAATTCACAAATTTCATATTGTTGATTATATCAGCATGTCTACCAACAGTACCACTAGAGCAATGTCAGATAAAAAAACTACATTATGCAAAATTGCTTAAAACCCTAGGTTTCACTGATGAATACCATGATATTTATGATCTTGAAACCTATGGTAGGCGTACCTCAGAACTTAGATTTTCATCTAAGAATAAGGTTGCAAATAAAATTCAAGTTAATAGTATCAGTGCACCATGGGTAACTGGATTAGGGCGCATGATGTTACATGAGGTTTTCCCTTGCCCAGAATTTATCATGGTTTGTGCCCTAAATTATGATGATAACAAAAGAGAAATTGTTAATAAAGATAGCAAAGAAGAATTGTTATCCATTAATACAGAAGAACTTGGAAAATTGTTGGCCTTGGGGTTTACAACTGAAGAATTTGGAAATGTCCACATTGACCTAGAAAAGCTTGCTAGTGACTATGAAGCAGTGGGTGAAATGGAGAAAAATTATTTCTTAAAGAGAATAGTTCATGATAGAAACAAATTGAAAGGTGATCATAAGCCTCCTTATGATTTGGATATTTTTAAACCATGGGTTGAGGATACTCTTTCGATGCTAGCATTTTTCCTCAGACTAGATAGCAATTTGGAAGTGGTTGCCTGCCTCCTTGAAATGGTGTATAATATCCATTATGGTGTTCCACATGCCAAATATAATTTTATTGAGCACATTGTAGAATCCATGCATAAACAATTTTTAATGATTAAAGGAGGTTCCACCAAGACATTCAGGTTCACAACCTACTTGTGCTATCTTTTTCTATTCAAATTCAAAGGAATGTTTCAGACCAACAAGCTTCAAATTTAGTCCTATGGTAATAGTAATCCTGAGCAAAAAAAAATGGCTCTAATATATGAATGGACCACTGTTATAAGGTTACATGATTCTCAAAGGAACTACAGTCATTTTGTAGACTACTTTTTGGCTCCATTGCATCAAGCAATTATAAATACTCCAATGCCTAGATTGCCTATGTCATGTAGAAATTGCATTCAACTAGGAAAAGAAATACAATTGGCTAATTGGTACTTAATGGAAGAATATATTGTGCTAAGATTTTATGGATTGGAATTACAGCCACACAAACTTCCAATACATGTGACAGAAAGGGTTTTTGCTTTGGAATATGTAAGGTAGATGTAGAGTATTGATGAAAGACACTTTAGCGGTCAGGGGAAGAAGACCTTATTTCCTTCTTTACCTTTTTCATGTGGAGGGATCACATTCGAGAGAAAATAATTTAGTGTGGAACATGATCTTTTGAATTTTTTTTATTTTGATGCTATTTGTCACTGGCAGTATGATCCATGTGACACCATTAAATCAATTATTGTGCTCAATAAGAATTTTGGAAGTAGAATTCAACATCAAAGTAAACCCTTGCTTGAAAACTTGAGAAACAAGGATTCTTGGGATGAGGTCAAAGTAGCAATGGAGAAAAGTGTTGCTTAGAATGGTACTTATTTTGAACAATTGTTTGCAGAAATTATCACATTGCATCGAAAGGCAATTAGGAGGTACAACAATTTTTATGAAAAAAGTCATAAACCATCTAGTAGATTAAAAATGTCAAATTCTCTAGAGAAGGAAGTTACAAAAAAAAAAATGGTCACGATCAAAAATTACTACATTTTGGTCTATGAGGAAGGAGCTAGGTGATCCAAGAGCTCTTGTAGAGTATGGAGATAATGAAGAAGATCTTGAGTTTAGCAAATTATGGAATATAGAGCATCTGGATGAACGAGAAGATGAAGAAATTGATGATGATAGGGAAGAAGAAAGTCATGTCAATTTCAAACTAGTGAGGCCACAAAAGAAGCATTTACTATAGGAGTAGCCATAGCTAAAAAAATGGGTTATGAAGGTGGGTCCTTTGGGGTCCCAAAGACAAGGCCCTTGGATGGTAATAGATGTAGAGCATAGAAAACCAGTTGATAAATCTAGCCTTGGGGTTGGAGTTGAAAAATTAGAACTAGGGCATACAGGTCAATTTGTTAGAGCTTGAAATCCTCATCCTCATGGTCAGACACAATCATAACTAGGGCATGCCCATGGTGGAGGGCTTAGTGCAACTGGCACTGCCTCTGGTGGCGATGGTATGGGTAGTAGTACTAGTAGTGGTCAACATGTGCTACAACAACAAATTACACATAAGAGGACAACAACACAATATACCATAGAAACACCAGGTGATCAAGGCATACAGAAGTTGCAAAGGATTTTGATAGGTCCAACTCCAAGTCACACTACTAGTGGATCCACCACAAAGGAGTTATTTCCAAGCACTCCCCCAAATGCCAGTTATTCTAGTTGCGACATCATTAGAAACTACAAGTACTCCTATTCCTTCACCATTCAAGCATTCCATTGTTCCTGCATCCCCGGGTTTTGATTACATTGAAGAGTTTAAAAAGAAATCAGAATTGAATAAAAAAGAAAAGAAGCAATTGATGGAGAGTGTGTCTGCTCTAACTTTAGAGTCTACAACAACAATGGTATTACCCACATTTGACACAAGTAAATAAATAATGGAGTACACAATTCTTGTTCCCACAATTCAAAACAAATCAACAAATTAGATGGCTCCATCTAAATTTGAGGTGAACAATTTTCAATTGGATTTTTCTGGACTCAAAAATATTGACAAAATTAATGTATCAAAGAAGAAAAATGAATTGGTGTACGCATCATTGCTAAAGCAAGATAGAGAGAAAAAAAGGTTGCAGACTCAAATTGAAAAGTTATAGGAAGACCTAGAAAATGAGAAAGCAAAGAGGAAAGCAACAGATAACAAGAGCAATGAATTAGAAAAAAGAATTAAAAAATTTGCCTCTACATCAACAAGCAAAGAGGATAAGTAGAATGAGACTGCAGTGAATGAACTGAAGCAAAGGCTAGATGAGAGCAACAAGAAATATGATGAGGAAAAATCCACTTTAGAAAAATTAAAACTAAGCATTGCAAATGGAAATGCATAGTGGGAACAAAAATTGAAGAAGGAGAGAAAAAGAAATGAAAGATTGGAGGCAGAGCTGATGGAAGAAAGAAATGAAATTAAGTCTTGTCAAAATAAGTTATCTGCATTTTGTAGAGAAACAATGAGGCATATGAAACAAAAGATCTGGGATGAAATAATGCAGGGGAATGATCATTTGTGTGACATGTTTCAATTGATTGATGCTATCAGACAACATCATAATAAGCTCAACAAATATTTAATGGACAACAAAAATGTGTTGGCATTAGAGAAATCAGCAAATCAAATTCAACAAACAGTCTACAAAGCTAGTGACAATGTTTTGAAATCAAAAGGGATTACTAATCGGCTTGCTACATCAATGATGTTGTCATCTGTCATTGAAAAGTGTTTGAGAATGTGTGAAATAGAGAAATATTTGCATTTGGTTGCAGACAAGATGAAGAAGGTGGATGAAAAGGTAAGGAACTTCACAGACCTTGGTTTGCCAAAGGCTTTTGGCACAAATGAGCGATTCATTGGAAAGAATGATTTCAGAAAGAAGATGGAGGATGCAAGGAAGATTGATTTAGACCATTTTCCTTAGAACCCAGATGTGGTGACCTATTTGGATTCCATCAAACCATTGCTAACCCTAAATGCAAAATTGACTGAAGAATCCAAGACAGGTTCCAATTTGAATCATTAATTGTTAACAAATCTTCAAGTGAAACAACATCAGTTAGAACAAATGACAATTCCAACACCTGAAGAGTGGAAGTTGCTAGAAAAGGTGATGCAGTGATTTAATTTTTTATAATATCAGTTTCCAAGTTCCAACTCAACTCTGTGCAGAGTTGTCTTTGAGCAAGATTTTGCATTGCCAATGCCTCTATGTATTCCTTCATGTGATAATCAATTTAAAGCTCAAATTCAAACTTCAGTAATGTGTTGATGTTCAATTATCTGTATTATTTATTATATCATTTGAAGAAAAAGTCTGGTAGTGGTTTCAACTTCTAGATACACTTTAAACGATTGTTGATGTTCATTTTTGTATATGCTACTAATACTATTGTTAATATGTTATTAATCTAATAAGCATTGAGTTGAGTGATGAATCGTTGAGTACATGCTCAAGTTTTACTTTTAACACAATTAAAATATGAAGTATGAACTATAAGGTGATTTTAATTCCAGGCATCCATAATCTTAGTGAAATTGCATTACAATTCACACATCAATACTCAATATCCATGACTACTTAGCAGATCCACTAAACATTTATATGAATTCATGCTTTAATGATTTAATCAAGGTACTTTAACTAGTTCATTAAACCAGAGCTAGAATTAAAACATACATCAATGCATATTGCATAATATTAATGACAAAGAAGATTAATGAAAGATCATTGATCAGATTTCATTAATAATTCATGTAAAATGTTACAACTGGAGAGACGATAGACTCAAAATAAGGGAGCAAAACAAGCTTAGTCACTAGTCCTCAGAGTTTTATAACCTTGTCACGAATTTCTAAATTTTCATAACTTCTCGATTCCCCGACTTGGTTGATGGTTCACTTTGTTGAGTTGCAAGTCTTTCTTGGTCATCTTTCTAGTCGGTAGGTCACTAGGTCGGAGGTTTCGAAAAAAACTTCAGACTTTGGTTCTAAGGTTCCAAGTTTCAGCGACCACGCGACATTATGGACTTATCTTGCCTTTCAAAGGCACCATCATCTGACACCTCATTGAATGCTATGTACAGACTAATATAAAATATAAAATATCACAATTTCATGGAATACAACATAAAATATCATCAACTACAGTTTGAATTTGGAATATGATTCATGAAGTGCAATATAAAATAAAATATCATGAAGTGCAATGATTCACAATTTCATTGAATACAATATAAAATATCATCAACTACAGTATGGAACAATGGAAACTGATCCATGAAGTGCAGTATAAATACCTAAAAGCTGCTAATTCTCTTCCATTTCCCGAACGGAGTTAAGGTCCTCAAACTGACGCTCATCATCAAATAAAGTAAAAGAGTCATCTTGAATTTGATTCCAAGTCTGCTCTTCATTTTCTTCGGCTTGTGTCTCAAATTCAACATTCATTGTGTGATTTGTGTCAATTTCATTTGTCCTAGTCGCACTGCCACTACCACCAATATTTGTGTTTGGAATTGGAGTGTTGCACAACCCGGTCGTTCTTCTTTCACATGTGGACCTCCATATTGTGAGTGCCCTATCAAAAGGAAAATTAGAGACATTATATGCAGTTCCTTTCAACCTCAAGCAATTTTCCAAATTCTTGTCTAGTTTTTTTCTTAACTTTAATTTCAAAAACCCCAATGTACTACAAACTCTCTCATCCTCCACCGACCCCAATATCATTGTTTGACATAAATCAGCAAGTTTGAAATATTCTGATATCGAACCATGCAATATTTCACTTTGACCTAAGTTTGTCCAAACCTTTTTTATTGATCCCAGTTCAAAAACCTTCTCCTTCCCATGGATTTATACTGGTCCCTCATAGTTATTGAAAATCTCCAAGATTGTTTTCTAAGCTTAGCTTCATTTAAAATTCCTTCTATTTTTTGTTCATCATATATTACACTTTTTGAAAATTGTTCGATCAAGATTTTTACTTGATCATGAAAATATTTTGGGTTCTCTCGATTTGCCCAAAATTGAGGATACACAATACCCATGGCTTCAAGTATTTCATGTCGAGGGAATCTTTCACATATCTCTGAGGAAACGGATTTTGCAATTTCCTTCAAATTATCACCAACAAATTTAAAAATGCCTTTAAAATTTTCCTCCTTAACAACTACTTCTTTGCTAGAGCCCCTGGCTCTCTTACAATGGTACATTGGTATCTCATATCCACATACACAAATACATAAGTGTCTGCTTTCATTAAACTGTAAATAATTATCAAGATTATTCAAATCAGTAATTTTTCGCCACATGAAATAATTTGGGCCATCTTGTGTTAGCTCTAGATATAGATGATCGAGGGCCAAGCATGTATATTTATGTAGATTGGAATATTCATTAATATACATAGTTTTATCTTGGGATTTCTTCACAAGATTGTTCATCTCATCCAGCATGGGGAGAAGACTAGCTAAAGTCAAGAGTGTCTCTATATCGCTTAACCTATGTAAGAGGTCAGAAGCTTTGTCTACTGTGTTGTGATGCTTGTACATCACTCCAATCAAGGATTTATATTATGTTAGAACTCGTTGTGTTGGTCCATGTAGGGAGATCCATTTGGTATCAACATCCTTGAGAAGCTTGTTTCCTGGTGTTATTCCCTCAGCAAAATTTTGAAATTTTGTGAAACGTTTGGGACTTCTGCAAAAGTATGTGTGGATCTCGCGGACTAGATTTTCAACTTTTGATACTGTAGGAAACTTGCTTATAGTTTTGAATGCTAAATTCATTATGTGGGCCATGTAGTGAATGCCAAGCATGTATGGTGCACAAGTAGTTTGTAACTTTGTACAAACACTACTCCTTTGACCTTGCATCACTGCAACTCCATCAACTCCTACACACACCAACTTTTTAGCAATTTCCAACTCACCCATACCTGCAATTTCATTCAAATATTTCTTGACTAGTTCAAATACATTTTGCGATGTTGAACTTTCTTTCATTTTATGAACACAGAGAAGATGAGCTTGGCGAACATGTTGTTCTACAGTATACAAATGCATATAGACCCAAGAAGTATTGTCTACCGCAGTAACTTCATTTAAAGCTAATGCAATGAAATTTGACTCTTTTACTTTCTCCTTTAAATCTTCCTTTTCAACTGCAGCAAGATAGTTTTCCCATTCCCATCCAACATTTACTAACCAATGTGACAAGGGATAGTGAGGAACATTCAAAAAAGATAATAAACCAGAATATTCTGGGTAGTTTATAATAGGATGCCCTCTGGACAAAATATGAAAAACAACACTCATTTGAATAGTTTATGACATATTTGTTGCTTCCATTGCTTTTCCAAATTGAGCCTCAAGTGTACCTTTACATGCAGCAATGTTTGAAATTCTTTTTTCATGCTCTTCATAATATGTGGCATACCTAACATGAAGACATTCTTCCTTTGATTTCCATCGTACGACTGATTGTTCCTTTCCGTCTATGATTTTTTTTTCATAAACTTTACTAATATGTTTTTCTATAGTGTCAATCTTTAGTTGCAACGTCTTGGCTCTTCCAGACTTCCAACTACAAATCTTACATTTGGCCAATGTTGCCTTTTCAATATCGTTTGCATTGTCAATCCCCACTGGTACCATGAATGGGTACTTTGACAACCAACCAAGTTGAAAATTCCTTGTCATTTCCCACTCACGCCCCATTTTTTATTAGCTTCTTCTTTTCTTGCTACCAACATCATCATCCTCATCCAAGTCAATTATCTCATTTTGGCTAACCGGTCCCACGGTATCCCTTGGAACATTTTCTACAGTATTACCATCCTAATTTGATACATTTTGATTTAAATCAATGACAATCTCAACTTGACCTTCTGGTGGCAATGAGGTATTGTGAATGCTACCAATATTTGGTGGAAGATTTGATGATGTAGCTCCATCTTGACCTGATGGATCAGAAGCTTTGTAAATTCCAAAGTAAGACTGTATGGTATGTCTAAGTTTTTGGCGTTTTGATATCCTCCTAGTCTCTTCACCACCTTGAGGAGCGGTAGGAGTCTCTTCACCACACTGAGGAGCCTAAGGAGCAGAAAGAGTTTCTTCACCACCTTGAGGAGCAGCAGGAGTCTGAGGAGCGGCAGGAGCCTTACCACCCTAAGGAGTGGTAGGAATCTGAGGAGCGGTAGGAGTCTCTTCACCACCCTAAGGAGCAGCAAGAGCCTTACCCTTGCTACTTGAGTCGCTTGACATATTGATCTCTAATTCGCTCGACATATTCATCTCTAACTTCAAAAATTTGAATAAAAATTAGAAAAAAATGTCTTCTTGTTTAAGGATAGAGAATAATAATATAGATCCCATTCCCTACTCAATATCATCTTTAAGACTGAAGCAAGAATGGAAAAGAGATAAAGAAAACTTATTATTATAACTATGAAGAAATGATCACTCACCTTTAAGTCTACATTTTCGGCTTTCACTAACTTTCAAATTGAGAAGTAGAACCTCATAACCGAACAAAATGTGTAATAATAAATGACACTTTCAATTGTATTTATATCAATCCATGATTCCATATTTGGCGAATTCCGTGGGATTTTTAAATGGTATATTAAAAACTTGGCGAACCCCACATTCTTATACAACGATACGTTGTAATTTTCAAGGTGAAATGTGTCCTCAAATGTAATTATTTTTTAATGTTATTGGAAAATAGGTCCTCATAAGCAACTATTTATAAATTTTAATTGGTGAAATGGGTCTTCACAAGCAACTATTTGTAAATTTTAATTGGCGAAATGGGTCCTGATACAATGTTGTTTTAATAGTATTGGCGAATATGTAGGTGTTTTATTAAATGCTTTAGGATTCCAGGTGAAAATATTAGTCGGTCCAATTGAAACGCGTAGTTTGACAATGGCGAATTTCTTGCTTAAATATGCCTCATAAAAAAACTCATTGGCGAATGGACATGCATTGGACCTATAGTTCAAAAAATCTGGGCGATTTGGACACCTTGTTGGGTGCAAGAAATTTGCCAATTTCGACTTGGCCGATTCCTAGAATTCACCAATTGGCGAAGATTCGCCACTAAAGTTTTCCCCGATAATTATAATGGTGTAATATTTATAATTTTATATTCAATAATTATAATATTATTTTATGTTTTTGTTTTATATTAATTTTATATATTTTTAATATCTATTATATCATAATGATTATAATATTTAAGTTGTTAATATCTATATTTTAATATTATAATTATAATTATAATATTATCCTTTAATAATTATAATTATAATGATATCAAATGGTTAATATTTTTAAATATGTATTTTATTATCTTAATGTTACGATTTCGAGGAAATGATAGAACCAATGATAGCAATTATTAAAGCAATATATGGTGTTTTCCACCCTATCCTTATCCACATGGGTGAAAATTAACTAATACAACCTTTTTCAAATAAAAAATCACTCACCAAGAGAAATATCCATCCCTCTTGTAGTATTTTATCCTAAAAAACTTTCAACAATAATGCCTACCCAAATTGACTTGAAATAAATGATAAAATGGATGCATATCACCACAAATCTCCCAATAATGTTTCAAACTGTTTTCGAGGACCTATATACATACTTATCCACTTACTCATATTGAATTTTATTTTACCATTCTCAATATTATTAAAGCAATGGAAATTTCCCTAATGACTATTCCAACAAAAAAAATGCAAGATATGTAGCAACATGTTCTCACCTATTATAGCCTGCATAATGTTTGTAGCAACCTACATGATACTTGTAGCAAACGACATTATGATTATAAAAAACTAAATTATTCTTGTAGCAACCTAAATAATGCCTTTAGCAACCTATAACACTATTACTTGAGTGATATACAAATGATCTTGTAGATTGTACCTAGCTTTGGAACCTTCCCCAAATCTAAAATATTTGACTATTTTTTATCACATATCTCTAACCAGAGGGGTCTTGGTCCCCAAAATCTTGGAGACATAATAAAATGCAGGAACTTCTTTCACCATATTTAACCATATTTATGAATTGCCTTTTTTCACCAATCAATCATGTCTTTCATTATTCCTACTTGGTTTTCCTTGCCTTCTTATCAATAATAATGTCTTCCTCCAATTTGTCCATCTCATTAGGTGAAAAATCATCTAGTGGAGGAAGAACTACATCCTTTGACGCTTCATCGAATATAAAAATTTCAAACAAGCACAATTGGTTGACATTAATCACTAAACGTATTTTCATATATACTCAATCAATTCCAACCAAAAAATCATTCTTCCCTACCTACTCTATGATCTCAAATGTACCATACCATATAATTTTTAGCTTTTTTGAAGGTCCTTGGTGTCTCTCTTTACCCAAGTACACCCAAACCATGTCACCAATATGAAGTCTCTATTGATTCCTATGTTGATCATGAAACTTCTTATACTTGATCCAAAGCTCTTTTGGTCTCTCTTGGACCTAGAGGTGTATCTATCAATCAAATTATCCACAAATTTGTTAGGTTTATCAAATTTTAGAGTCACCATTTTATATCTCCTTACTATTTGAGTTATGTGTTCAATTTTTCCCATATTGTGTTCCAAAATTTTCTCAAGAGACTAAAATCTCTATTAGTTATGATGCTCTCTAGGATACCAAAATGTATCCACATATGACCTAGGTAAAATAAAGAGGTTTTATGATACTTGTACTTCTTACAATTCAATAATAATATATCTCCTTAAAAATATTGATACATTCTCAGGATGAGATAAATGATCTTCATAAGACATATTCAACACCAATATGCCATCTAAATAAACCATCACACATGATTCAATTAATAGTCTCAACATTGTTCATGAGATATGAAGGTATTTGGTGTGTTGCACAACCCAAATGGTAATACTAGCCACTCAATGTGTCTTTCATATGTTTTAAACATGGTCTTCCACACATCGTCTTCCTTAACCCTCACTTGGTGATAACTAGACTCAAGGTCCAAATTTTCAAAGTACTTAGCATGTTACAATCGATCTAATAGATCATCAATTTAAGGCATCAAATTTTGTTTCTTCATGATTGTCTTATTTAGTTTTTGATAATTTATGCACATCTCCATGTGTCATCTTTCTTTGGAACTATGATAGTAGGAGATCCACATAAAGAGGTACTTGATCTTTTCACCACCCATTCCAACAACTTCTTTAGTTTCTCATCGACCTTCTATGCTTCAATAACAATTCTTATGTATTGCCAAGTTGGTTTTACAGGACATGAAGGCTATGGCTAGGTTTTGTGCTCTATAGCTCTCTTTAAGGATAACCCCTTAGGTTCTACAAATAACTTAAAATTTTTATCACCAGGTCATCCATGTCTTGCTAGTCTTTATTAGTAAATTTTCCATGTAGTTCCTTCAACTCAACCCCCTTTTGTTTTCCGTTACCTCTCAACATCAACAACTCAAAATTGTCACTAGTGTTGATCAACCTCTTGGAATTTGGTACACTTATGATGGTTATTTGCGTTTTCTTATTAGTTGCTCACAAAATATGTGCTTTTCCATTTAAATTAGATTATATTGATCCAAAATTGTCCAATATGCAACATCTCACAAGTGGGCTACCAAATATTACACTGCATACGTCTAATGGTACTATCTCCACCAAAACTACATACTTTAATTATCATCTATAAAAAAAACTTTACAAGTTATTTCTTTACCCCGGTTTCTACATCATGTTTTAGCCAATCTAGTGCATAAGAATATAGGTGATCTATTGCTTGAAATCCTAATTTAGTTACCAAATTCTAAGATTTTATATCAACCTAAAAACACATATAGATTCTACCTTTTTATGCTTGATGCAAATTTTGATATGAAAGAGCTTCATCATCTCTTCTTTCTCTTTTGCTTTAGATCTCTCACCCTCCACACATATCTCTTTATGCACAACATAAGAGATCATCACATCCAAATCAAAATTACCTAAAATATTTTTCCTCTGCTCATTACTACAATGTTAGTATCCTTGTTCTTTCCTCTTCTTCAAGATGGCTTAAAATTTGGGTGTAACCTCTAACATTTTTCTTCCACGTGCACTCTTCTTTCACATGATAGATACATTATGTTTTAGATTTATTTTTTCCTTTTTATTTCTAGAGTATTGTATTGGTATTCTTCATTTCCTTCCCTTGTCTTTCTCCATGTGCTTCTAATCTCCTTGCTACTATCCCTTTTCTTTATTTTTACTCTTTAAAGAAAATTCATTTTTCTTATCCAGCTCACATAGTGAGTTTGATCTCACACCTCATCAATATCTTGAGAATTTTCCATGAACACTAGTTCCTTTATGTGTCCAAAAAAATCACCTATATATTTCATTAGCACATATTTCTCCATGACATCTCTACCTAGTTGTACTACCCTCTTTAAAAACTCAGTGGTACATGTTGGTGTGAATAGGGGTATTTCTATATGATTTCCCCTTTTTAGTGTGAACAAGGCACATTATTTAACTAATTCATAGTTAGGTTCTCTCTGCAAATGTTCAAATTTTAAGTTTACTTAATGAATTAGGAATATTTCTAGAAGTAATAGTTATCAAGTGATCTTATCTTATTTCATTTAATTTTTGTGTCTCATGTCATATTATTAAGACACTTGTCATCATCCTAGTTAGTCCTATCTCTCAACCTTGCCTATATAAGCAAGGTCTCATAAGTACATTTGGTATTGCATAGGATCAAATTTGATCTAGTATATTTTTCATCCATTATTATAAAATTATTCTCTTGATTTTCTCTCTTGTGGAAGGTTATTTTGGTTTTACAAGTGGTCCTAAAATCTTGAGCCCTTGTGTGACTCTAATAGTACAATCCTATACACTCTATCCTAGACACTAAAAAAATTAGTGTCATTAGATAAATCTATCCTCTTCATAATAAATTAGATAAAGATACCTTTTAAAAGTTTCTTGTAGTCTTTCCACTTTAAAATAAGAGTGGATTTTTGAAATTCAAGTGATAATGCATAAATCTTTTACCATGTGAGAGCATGGCTTGATAACTTAAGCATAAAAAATGAAATATTTTGGTGTGGAGTTAGCTTATGAAGGTTGAAGTACAACCCCATTTGGGATATGGATTTATTTAGCTTCTCGATTCTAATCTATTCATCATACACTTGTATAATTCTAATTTTCTCTTTAGCCTTGAAAAAAATTAATGTCGATGACTATGCCTATTCTAGTTTATTTTACATTAGTTCCTCTACTCCCTCATGCTTGAGCATTCCAAATTTCTCAACAAAGGCATACATTATTTTTTTAATCAAGCCTATCCTTCCCACTAAATCAAATATTTTTGCCACATCTTATTCAAATATTTTAAAATGGATGTCATCTTCCTCCTCTCTTTCATTAATAATTGCTCTTACAACCCCAATCCACTACCATATTCTAATCATTTGTTTCAACTTAATTTTGGGATTATTATTTCAAATTAATTTTAGGGATTATTATTATTGAAATTCAATTTAGGGCACAAGACTACAAAAGGGATGATTTGGTTCCTTGTTTGGCATACGTTTTTTGTTGATCATCAAAGCTTGTGCCTCTCCGCCAGCCTTATGGGAAATTCAGCGAGTGAGGGACCGATCTATGCCTCACTGAATACCTCCAGGATTTTTATAGAAAGTTGGCTTTTCTGAGTTTTGAAGAAAAGGGTAGAAGAAAATGTAAACATAAAACAAGCAAATAGCGATGTGTCAAAGGTTTTACAACATTTAAAATCCAATTTCCCTTTTTTATGAATGATATATTAGACACAGAACGCTACAACCCTTTATTGTTGGGAAGAGAACGACCAACAAAGGCTAAATACAAGCACAGTGTAGTCTTTCAAATCTCCTCCCAGATAGTGTTTGTTAAGGTCCGATCAAACCTAAAAGTTTCCAAGGTTAATAGAAAAAATTCAGAAATTGCATAAACTCTCTCTTCTTACAACATAATATGAAAAAACAACCCTTTAGAAACATGGAGAAGTTCATAGACATAATCCAATTTTCACAGGTTATTATCCTACCATATAAGCCTACAACATGGAAATCAACTACTCAAACTACTTGAATTCAACTTAACACAATGTTTCATTCTAAACGAAAACATAAAGAAAGAACTTGATAAAGGCCATAACATGCACAGTCTCAAAGATTTCTTCCAAATGGTTCATGTTTAAATATCAAATGAACTTTAAAATAGAGGTTGGATGCCAATCCGATAATAGTTTGAGCATAAACAATATAACATGCCAGAGAAAAGTAGTGTTCTACTTTACTTTTGAAAATGCTTCTATCCCTAAAAACTAAATAAACCTCTTCAAAAAAAAAAGAAACTATAACTTGGAACTTGGAAAAAAACTCTCAACTTCTTCTATCACCTCCCATTTATATCTAAAAAAAGATAGAACCGCTGCCACATTCCAAAAGTAATTGTTACCAGATGTTGGCATTTGATAACTCATGATCTGATTGTAGATCTTTAGTTAGGCCATGGAAATATTTGCTCATAAACTTCCAACTACCGCATTAATTCCCTTTAGATATTTTAGCAAAGATTGTTATTTGTAAACAATCAGATCTTAAAAACAGCCTAGAAAAATTCTAGTTGACCAATCATGTGGCTCAACGGTGCTAACTCAAAGTTCCTATCCTGAAAACCAAAAGACCCAACATGCTTCGAAAAACCTTAAAAATATCACTTCTTAAAAGCACAAACCATCCACAACAAAGAGAAGATGTGTTGAGCGGGCGGAGGTTCTCATATTTGTGAAAATTGTCCTTGATAAAATCTCTGTCAAGCTGACATGTGTCCTGGCCCTCTCGTAGGAATGACAATGATAAGCAGAAGCCGCTCAACCACCACGTGGCACATTGCATGCCTTTTGGGCACACTTTTTCTTTGAGCGTGGACACATCCGAAGCCAAAAACACATAAAGCCGAAAATAAAAAATGGTTAAGGAAAAAATGCTTCACAGTTCTGGTGACTCACAGGGGGCCTTCGCTTGTGGAGGCACAAACCCAAACCTCTAGTTTTTCTTGGAGCTTAAGGAAAGTGGAATGCTACAACTCCCAATCCACATTAGTTAGTCGAGCAAGATCACAAATGACCTTATACGTTTGATCTAGCTCGAAGACTTCTTTGAAGGAAACAAATCCCCATCTTACTGAAACCGCCCCAAGGTGATAATAGAGACAAGAAAGGGGAAAGATCTTGCGCTCAACATCATCAATAGTGGGTGCCACACTCAAACCTAAGAGTTCTATAGAATTCTAGACCTTATGTTTGATTTCATTTGTGATCTGCTCAAATAATAGCACATCTCCATCTGGTGAAAGAAAGGGAGGAAACCCAAAGCTATGCAGGACACCAAAATACTTCTTGATTTCATCGACCCTCTTGTTCAATATTTCCTAGCATTCCTTGATTCTTATTGTGACCTTGTGGAAGTTGACGAATTCATTTGCTTTACTAGATGCAACCCTTTGATCCAAAATTCCTACATTTCTCATGGCCTCATCAGTGGCCACACACAACTTGGAAATTAGGCTTTGATATTCCGCTACTCGTGGAGCATATATCTGTAGAATTTGGTCATCTGGCGGGCCAACCATTCCATTTAATTCCTAAGCATCCCTCAAAAACTATAGGATTGGTTTGAGGATAGCAACTGCAACTATGATTCGTTTCCAGTGCGTGGATATCAACTTCTTCAACATCAAGAGGGCCCCAAACTCTTGTGCAGCAGTTAGCTCCTGATGTAACTAGGCCTCTTTCACTCTTGCATTCTCTTCCATTTGATTCTTCTCTCTGAGGGCATTCACCAATTCAAAGCTTAATCTTCCAATCTCTTGTTCACGAGCCTACAGAGCAGACATGATCTCTTTTTTTTCTTGTTTTGACTTCTCTACTTCTACCTGTGCCTTTTGTATATTGTCAGAAGCTTGAGATCAGACACCATACAACTCTCTCTTTATGTTTTCCTGAGTACACTAGTACTCAGTGTTTGTCTAGTGCTCAATAGAAAGCTCAAATCTCAACTTTTCAATTTTAGCATACAGCTGAACTTGTTCACCTTGGGTCTCCTCAAGAAATTTAGCTATTTCTCCTTGTTGATTTTGTATTTGCCTTATGTGGGCTATCTCAACATCTTTGGCCTTTATTTTTGTCTGCAGTTTGTTCACTATTTCCTTTACATTCATTAACTTTGCCTCGCGCTTTTTCAATTTCCTATCCAATCTTTCATAATTCACATATACCACCCTCTGGTTGGCCTTAGCTAGGACCACTTTTTCGTGCGAGCGAGTCTCATTCAAATCCAGACCCATGGCCCTAATGTCATAGTCTTCCATCTACATTTGTCCTTTAGGTTTGGACACGAGTGGCTTCATAGTAGTAATCAACAAAGAGTTCTACTCTTCATTGAAGCAAGCTTCAATCTTCTTGGTAGCCAGAAGCACAACATTCTTTAATAACTATCTCTACTTTCTAACTTTTTGGGCCGACTTTGAGGCGTTGCCTCAAAATGTTCTTGGAGACTATGAGGGGTATCAATGCTTTTGTGCTGCAATGGAAGCAACTAGAGGGAGACCAAAAAGGGTAACAGAAGGAGACACCTTGGATGTATGAGCATGCGAGGAGGAAAATGGGAGAATAATCATGGAAAAAGGTGGGATACCAAATTGCGATTGGGTAGGGGGAAAACTAGTTGGGGTAAAAAGAGAAATGGGTGAAAGGAGAGATTTTTTCCCAAAAGTGGATGGACCTAGAGTAATGGGAAATATGGATGATTCACCTTTTTCAATGGGGTCCCTGGATAGGGTGATCAAATAATCAATAGCGGTCGAAGCAAATGTTGCTCGCTCGGCATGCGAGGCTGTTCCACAAGGTTCATTGCTAAAAATGGTCGGGGATTCATTAAGGACCAACAGATCGAGGTCCACGGATGGAGGATTATTTCCTACAAATGGGGGAAAAGGAGTAACTAGACATGTAGAGGCAGGAAGAAGAGAGGGAGTAAAACTTACCTAGGCCACGGTAGTTGAAACACTTTGCAAAACAGACTCCACTTCTTCTCCTCTAGTTGATGCATCGGGTGCACCAAGATCTTAGACTCATCTTCTCTTTGCATAACTGAAACTGGTATTTTCTGATCCTTTGGCAGTCGATCTTGTCGAAACATGGCCTTCGATAACCACGTTAGGCCTTCTTGGGGACCGTTAGGCTCTTTTCCCTTTACTTCAAGCATTGACGAAGGATGTGACTTGTCAGTCCCTTTTCTTTGAGCCTCTTCTCCTCTCAGATTCCTGAGGACAGGAAGAACGGTGCATAAGCTGCTCCTCTTCAATCTCATGACTTGTTTATGGGTTACTATTGTCGGTATCGACCTCTTGGTTGTAAATGTCTTTGAACCTTTCATCATGTGGTTGAAACTCTCCGAACAGGGCATTGAGGGACCTCATCTCTTGTCAGAACCTCCAAAAATCTACCTTCTTCCTTTTCAACCATCCTTTGTGTTTCAATTGTGTGTTGAGGGACTTACCCATCGGGAGGTTCCTCTGATAGTCCACTTGTGGTACATATAAATTCAACCAATTTGGTCATTTGATTGGTATGCATGTCAAATCAATGTATACTTCTGGCCTTTCTTGAGTTAGATTCCTTCTTGACTGAAAATACTCTTGACCCTCATGCTTTAAAGTGAAGTGCTTTGTTGGATTGTAGTCCCACGTGTCACAAATGAGAACCAAGCCTAGGGTTTCCAGTAGGTTTGTAAGCTCACCCTTGGCCTTCTGCTTTGTCAATGTTACTTGACTATTGGCAATTGTAAGGTGAAGCAGATATATCTTTTTCTTGTTCCTTCTAGCACCATAGGTGTTGTTGACAAGAGTTGTTTGATGGCATGCCTCCAACACGAAAACTCTATCTGTTACAAATCTGGGGAGTCTAAAAGGCTCTCTGTTGAAACCATGGAATCTAATAAATGTAAAATCCTCTCCTAGGAAATAATCCACTGAGGTCGGCGGATTTCTCATCCATTGCAAGATTTCAAGAGAGAAACGGCCTGTAGGTCATGGGAGAAAATATTGAAGTACTAGCCTCAAAAAATAATCCACAAACCAATAGTAATTGCATGTTTTTAAAAGCACATAAGTCCATACATAAATTGGTTGATATAAACCCTTTGCATCAAACCTAGACACTGATAAAATTCTCTACAGAAACTCAAAATTTTGGTGCAAAATCAAGTGGGCTAAGAAAGAAGAATACCTAAATTTATACTCAGTATCATAGTTCTTCAATTGTTCTATCATTCCTCTGGCTACTGCATCAACAAAATCATAATATTTTTTACTCTTCTCCTTCTTGACCATAAAAGCTAGGCCCATTTGGAAGGGGTGGACCTCTTCATCATCATTAAGGCCATAAATCTAGGCCAGCATTGAGAAGGTAGACTGTGTTTCTTTCTTGAACTTTCAGTGCGCGAGAGGGAAAGAAAGATGACCTCTCTCTGGCCTCTCCTTTGTTTCCTCCTCATAAAAGCTTCCTTTCCTAGTTATTTCCTCCCAGAAAATTTCTATCATTTCTTCATCAAAACGTTGGGCACCCCAAGTCATAGGGATACACAACATATCTCGTATGGCTACGACAAAAATTATGACTTTGATCATATCGCCCACAATGGTTTCTATTCCCTTGTCGAATCTTTTGGCACATGTGCCCACTAGCTCTAGGCATGGGTGTATGATAGGTAACATGAACTATGGTAGGGCACAATTCTAGAGCCAAGACAAGAAACCTTTAGATGACCCATGATCTACCATTCTTTGGAAAGCCCCCTCCCTAAGGTTTTTAGGGTTAGATTCCAACTTGGGGTCAAAAATGTTGTCAGCAAAATCCTACACCACCTCTCTCCCGATACGTCTATCTGGTTGCACCTTTTTACAAAATTCAAACGATCACTCCTCAGGCGTTAGGGCATTGGAAAATGAGTTCCACCCAAAGATATCAGCATAACCAGGCCTTTTTGATGAGGTTCCATCCTTCCTACCAGATGTGGAGGGCTCAACCATGACTGTGTTGAGAAGTTGCAGAGAATTTCTTTAATGAAACGACCACTTGCCTTTTGGATGTAATTAATTCCCTTGCTCATACATGCAGTTAAGGCTACGCCACTATCGCTGGTTCATTAAATGCTACCACTGAGGTGATACGTGTGGATTTGAGATATGTATCCCTTGGGAATGCCAAAAATGCTGTGAGAATGGAATTAGTACATTCTCCCCACCGCCTCTTTCACAAATGAGCTCATTTCATTGGGAAATGTGCTTTTAGCTATGAGAAACATGATTAGGTAACGCAAGGTACTTTTGAAAAGACACGCCTATTTAATTTGTCAAAATTTAACACTTTAATTGATATCTTTTCACATAAGCAATTTGGCTGGTGTTGATGATGGAAAAAGACACATGTCAAGAATCGGCATATAAGAGCATTTACTCCCAATGCCCAAATTTATTTTTCAAGACCTTCTGTCAGATTTTTCATATGATTCATCTAATGCCATCCAATTGCTTTGGTATTTTCTCCCTTGTCGTCCAACCAAAAATAGACTTTCCATTGGTTGGGTTTGCCAACACATCCTTTCTATATATAGTTATGCCACCTTATTGCAATACTCATTCAAAAAGAAAAGCCTTTTAAGTTTAGCAAGCTTTTCTCGCACTTTCCCATTCCGCTATAATCTGTTGGTTTATCAGAATGTCGACTGGCCTAAGCACTCCTATTTGACTTCTACCATGGAGGCCACAATACTGCTTTGTGCGAGAGATCACCAGTGACAAAATTAAATGCCTGGTGAAAAGGTGTGATCGCCTTGGCTTGGTTGCATTCAAGTGGGTAGTCAACCTGGACTACATTGACGATGAGAACTAGTTGAGGAGCAAATGCAACGTACTTTCTCACTTCTTCGCTTCCCTGCTTGACCTGAACATGGCCAAGCCCATGATAATTGAATTGTGCCACCAAATGTTTGATTCTGCATTGATGGAAGGGCTCGGCGAAATCATGTTGGTAGTAATCCCTATCATCAATATTCCAAGAACCATGGATATCCACAAGCACATGGACTTCAGGATAGACGTACCCTGGTTGCCCTTCCTTTCTAACTTATGCACCATGGACATTGAAGGGCATCGCTCATCATCTCTGCCAGCGGCCACTTACCTATTGTGGGAGTATGGCGTGGAGCGCGTTTTGGGGCTTGACTGGAGAAAGCACTTCGAGTTTCTAGTGTATAATAGTGGCGAGTAGGCCTACAGACCGTGTTGTGTTGAGCCCACATGTGCTTTGTGTTCACCCCCCCTTTTTCATCTTGATAAAGAAGAAGAAGAAGAAGAAAACCCGACGACGAGCCACTTCGACTACTTACACAACTGGAGGCGTAGTTTCACTATTTTTTGCACATTGCCTCCTTTTTGCTTCTTTTTGCTTTGTGACTCATTTTGGGTTCACTCGAGAGGGCATCATGTTTCAATCTAAGCCTCAGGCTTGTATTGCATTGTAAATTTTTTATGAATATAATATAATACAGTACCCTCTACTTTCTCTTTGTTTGTTCTCATGGCTTATTCTCAAAACTAAAACGTATTTACAAAAAAATTACATATGGTGCATAACTATTAATTTTTTTAAAGAATTGCATATTTTAATGGAATAATTTTAGATAAATACCATTCACCAGTATCTCCAAAGCATTACCTTTCATATTTTCAAGTTCGTACTCATTCTTTTTTTTGCACGCATTGATTCGAAAGGGTCCCTTCCATAGTGCTTCAAATTTTGTATGTTGTCCTGGTTTCGTAGTGCGCTCATCGTACTTTAGTACCAATCTCCCTTCCTTGAAATCTGGGTTGGAGGTTTTTTTATCGAACCACTGCTTCACTGTTTGTTGGCGGCCGATCATGGATCCATGAGCTTTTTCTCTATCTTCCTCAAGTTTGAGGAGTTCTACCAACCATACTTCCATTCCACCTCTTTCTTCAACCTCCAAGGCTTTTAGTAGTTGCAAGGCAGGGATTTCTATGGAAATAGGTAAAAATACATATTTTTCGTATACTAGTTCATAAGGAGAGGCCTTCAAGATCTGCTTGGGCGTAATCTATTCTACCCACAAAGCAGCTTGCAAGTGCTTGTGCCAATCCCTTTGTCGCTCAGACCCGATGCACTTGATTAACCTAATTAGGCTTTTGTTGGTTGAATCTACTAACCCATTTCCTTGTGGGTAGTAATTTGATGAATTTTTAGGGTACACCCCATGTTTGATAGCAAAATCTAACATCCCCGAGCCTACAAAATCCTGAGCATTGTCAAATATGATGGTTTTTGGTGAACCAAATCTGGTTACCAGCTCTTTAAGGAAATTGACAATCTCGCCCTTTGTAGCATTTTTTAGGGCAACGACCTTCGTCCACCTTGTGAAGTAGTCGGTCGCTATAAGGATCCACTTGTGACCAACACTAGAAATATGATTTATCATTTTGATGAAATCCAAACCCCATTGAGCAAAGGGTTCTTCAGTTACAATTGGACTCAATGGCAAGGCATAATTCTTTCTTTTGCCAAAAAAATATTGGCACTGAGTACACTTTTGCACCAGATGGTGTGCTTCAGAAAACATGGAGGGCCAATAATATCACGCTCGCATTATCTTCAAGGTGGTAGTCTTGGCAGAGAAATTTCCACCTTCAGGGTTGCTATGGAATTCATTAAGAACTCTTTCCACCTGCAGCTTATCTAAGCATTGAAGCAGGACACCATCATAATTTCTCTTGAATAATATACCTTCAATTAATACATACCTAGTTCCTTTTAGTCGGTAGTATCGCCTTTTGTAGGACAGAAGGTTGGTCGGGTAGTGCCCCTTTTGCATATATCGCATTCAAACTGCCACCCAAGACTTGTCAGACTCGAACTGGTTTGTGTAGATTTGATCGGTCTCCTTTTCAGCTATAGAGCCTGATTCCTATGCAATGTATTCGCACAGACCTCTTCCCCAAACCAACTTGGTTGGTCTAATGTCCACATCGTACTCTAGGATCTTGGTGATCCAGTTTTCCCTCTTCTCGGTTATCTCACCTTCTGTGATATATTCTTGTACACTAGGATGTGTGACAAGAATAGTGATTATATTTTCTGACACCAAGTGTCAAAACTTCTTTAGGCTTTTAACAATGGAAAAATCCTACTTTTCAACAAAATTATACCTAGCCTCATATCCTTTATGATTCCTTGAGTGAAATGCAATAGGATGCTCTCTATTATTTCCCTCCTCCTTCTGAGTGAGCACTGAAGCTATGCTATGTTGGCCACTATATACATAGAGTAAAAAATATTTTGGAAAATTTTGGGTTATCCAACACCGGAGTAGTGGAGATAGCCATCTTTATCTTCTCAAAAGCTACTTTTCCTTTGGGGGTCCATTTGAACACTAGGTTCTTCTTAAGCATCAACGTAATAGGTCTCGCGATACCAACGAAATCTGATATGAACCTGTTGACAAAGTTTATCTTCCCCAGGAAGGATTGCAGTCCTTTCTGATTTACTGGTAGGTGTAACTCCATTATTGATCTCACTCTTTCGAAATATATCACTATAACCTCCTTTGACACAAGAAAACTGAGTAGCTTGCCTTGGGGCACTCCAAAAACACATTTTTTGGGATTCAAAGAAATCCTGAACTTATGACATTTCTGGAAAACCCTTTCTAGATGATCAAAGTGATCATCCTTTGACTTTGAAAATACCATTAAGTCATCTAGATATATGAGAATAATCAGATTAATTAATCCTTTGAAGGAAATATCCATTGCTCATTGAAAAGTCGCACCAGCATTTGAAAGTTTGAATGGCATTTTTGAGTATGCAAACATTCCCCACTTAGTGGTAAACATTGTCTTATGTTGGTTGCCTTCCTTTACATATACCTGGTTATAGCTCGAGAAACCATCAAGCAATGAAAACATCTTCGATCCAACCACAGTCTGCAGGATCTGCTCCATTGATGGCAAAGGGTAGTGGTCTTTTAGCGAAGCTTTATTCAAATCTTGGAAATTGACACAAAGCCTAATATCACCATTATTTTTCCAAACTAGTACCAGATTTGACACCCAGGTGGAATGCTTAATTGGATATATGATCCTTGATTCGATCAATTTGGTGAGCTCTTGTGCCATCAATTCTTTGACCTTTGGATTGATTGGCCTTTATTTTTGTTGGACTGGCTTTGATAGTTCCACCAAGTCAATGGTATGTTGAATTATGCCTGAGTCGTACCCCCTAAGATCATCATAGGTCTAGGTTATAACCCCATCATATCTGAAACATAGATCCTTTAGTCTTTCCTTGTCCTTTCGCAGAACTTCCCTTCTGACTTTTAACTTTCTATTGCTTTCAACATCAAGCTCTTCATAATCTCTCACATCCATAGTGAACCTCTATTTGCCATTTCTTACATCCTCACAGTTAAAAAGATTCTCAAGGGAGATTAAACCTCAAGGAAGCTTATTGCATTTTAATTGGATAACCTACTCTTCAGGAGATTCTGCTCCTGGTTGTGAATAATCAGAAACTCATCCTGATTTCTATATAAAGGCGGTGATTTGAACGTCATCCTCAAATACTTGCTAGTTTTGATCATTGTCGGGGATTGCTGGTCAAATGATGATCTATACCGCACTCTGCTTTGTTTTTGAATTAGAAACTAGTTCAAATTGTGAACCAATTGAAGCCATCTAATTGATGACACTATTTTGAGATCGAGGAATGGCTTGTATATTGAAAGCTTCAAAACTCTTAATCAAATCCCATATCCAATGTCTGTATGACTTCATTCTTATATTCTTCGCAGCCACTTTCCTACGAACCTGGCTCACAACTAACTCTAAATATTTGTAGGAGTTTATGATGAACTCCACAAACACCCCAGAATCAACTGCAAGACAAAATAACTTCCACAAGAGAGAAATGGTAGAAATATCATGCTATCATTAAGATGCAAGAATGCCATGAATATGGCAAAGTACATATGAAGCCTTTCTTATATAGGAAAGTTTGAGATGTAGTATGTAATATGATGTTGACATGTGTCATAATCTTATGACATGTGACAACTAACTACTTAGGAAATGATGGTAGATAAGATAAGACTTCTAGAAAATACAACTCATCCTTCTAGAAGGAATCTTATATCCTAAGCAAACATGTGAACCTATCACCTAGTAAATGATACCTAGGAATATAATTAAATGCCTAAGTAAACTTATGTAAGTGTAATTAATTAATTACACCAACACCCCCCATAAGTGTAACTTAGGGAAAATATTATTATGCAAATGATGCAAAGATGGTTCCTGGCTACTAGGCCATGTTAGGTACCCATGTACAAATGCAAAAAGAAAACTCTCACAACCGGAGAAAAGGAGAAAACCCAGTGAGACAAAAATCCTCTCCAAAAGAGAGATGAAATACAATAATGATATCCATCACAAATCCAATCAATCTACATCCACACAAAGGATGAAAAGAGAGACCATTCAACCCCCCATAAGGAGATAACTTGCTACAAGAGAAGCACTGGAAGTACACTATGGAGTAACACTGGAATCCTTAATTTGGCAAGCAAGGAAATATACTTTTGTTTGCTAGAAACCATTTTAGAGTCACTCAAGAACTCAAGTCAGAATCATGAAAAGCAACAACAAACCCAATGCCAAGGAACACTGGAAAACTCGCAAATTGGCACAACTCTGGAATCTATGAAGCAATAGTCAATTGAAAGATGATCTGGAATAGAAATGAAGTGTAGAGAAAATGCAAACCTAATGCACACAAAAAAAAGAAATAGTGCATGCACTGATGAATGTTCACATCTGCCTCCATGATGAAAATATCCTCAAATTTGTGTGGATGACAAAATATGAGAAAATGGTCTACACCACTGTGAGGTGCTCGAAACTAGATTTTCATCGATATCTCATTTGCCAAAAATGGACACTGTGGACAAAAGTTATGAATTTTTCAAAAAAGCTAAATTTAGCCTACAGGAAATGGATTTTCTAACAAAAAAAGTTTACTTCTAATTTGATTTCTGAAAAATATGTTCACAATGAGTAGACAAAAGCAAATACCCAAAAATATTTTGAAGCTAAGAACAAAACCCAAAAATCATATTTTGATCCAGTAAGTAGAAGATGAAAAAAAATATTTTTTTTAACCTTCAGGTAGGAGAAAAATGATGCACAACACTTTTTGTACAACAATTCTCTTTAGATATATGCAAGATATGCAAAATCTAAAAGATACCCATTTGAGATTTTGACCCTAGCTACAAAACCCATATATCGTTTTTCCTACAAATGAGTGGAAGCTAGATTTCTAAAGCAAAGATGAAAAATAACTCCAATAAAATAGTTGTTGATGCCTTGGATTCAATGATGAGGCTCTCAAGACCCCAACTTGCACCTAGCAAAACTTTCATGCCAAGATTGACCCCTCAGATCTAGGAAGGAGTCTGCAGTACTGAAGCTTTGATACCATGTAGGAGTTTACGATGAACTCCTCAAACACCTCAGAATCACCTACAAGACAAAATAACTTCCACAAGAGAGAAATGGTAGAAATATCATGCTATCATTAAGATGCAAGAATGCCAAGCTGAATATGGCAAAGTACATATGAAGCCTTACTTATATATGCAAGGTTGAGATGTAGTATGTAATATGATGTTGACATGTGTCATAATCTTATGACATTTGACAACTAACTATTTAGGAAATGATGCTAGATAAGATAAAACTTCTAGAAAAGATAACTCATCATTCTAGAAGGAATCTTATATCCTAAGCAAACATGTGAACCTATCACCTAGTAAATGATACCTAGGAATATAATTAAATGCCTAAGTAAACTTATGTAAGTGTAATTAATTAATTACACCAACAATCTCTAAATACTTGCACTCTCTTTATGCCCATCTGTTCTGCAAGAATTACACCATGAACCAAGGCTTCATACTCTACATCATTGTTCGAGCATGAGAACTAAAAATGAAAATCCTTGAGGGTCTCTAATCCTGTCAGGGACACTAATTAGACACCTGCTCTAGAACCAACTTTGCATTTGGTGCCATCAAAATACAAGGTCCATAGACAGTTATCACTCAGATCATCATATTCCCCTCAATCCCTTATCAATTTTGGAAAGAATTGATCATCATCAAAAATCACATAGGTGCTTAGCCCTGTTGCATGAAAGTTTCCAAATGGGTAAGAGTCGATGAATTGGTTAAGGAGCACCTCTTCTTTGGGAGTCTGATCACTCATGTCTTCTTCATCTTCCAGCATCTCTACACAATATCTCTCATGTTGTGAGAAAGAGGTATGTGATGCTTCAAAGCATATGACTGCATTATCTGCTATGTGTTCAGGATGCAAAGATTCAGATAGAATCTTCATCTTCGCCCTGTGCTTGGTTCTCAATATCAGGTGGGACCAATTGAGCACCAAATATTCACCAAGTTTCACGGTGAAATATCTTGAAAGACACATTCCAAAGACTAGGGGAATGTCTATCACCACTACTTCTTGTGAGATTGTTTGGCTTGGACATGAGAAGAGGGTTAAAGATAGATCTTTTATCCGACCAACGGTCAGAACCTTCTTCCTGTCTAATTGCATGATTCCTTTCTCAAGGGGCTCATATTTAAGTTTCAGGGCATTGGCCACTTGTTTTGGCATGACCGTTGTGCTAGCCCCCAAATCAATCATGTTATTATGCAAATCTTGTCTCCCACAATAAGTGTTAAAAAGAAAGGTGTGGGATTTGGCTTGCTTACCTCTTTCTCTTTTACATTGTTTGTGTTGTTCACAAAAGTTGTTGCTTTTAGAGCTTGAGGTTCTAACGCAGATCCTTCATCTTTACTTTGATCGCATGGTGAAGTTGCATCTGTTTGCAATATTTTTTCCTCCTTCTTTAATGCTTCCCGAAGCAACAAATTTTGTTCAAGAATGGATATGACATCCCATAGGGATACATTAGCAGGCACCTTCTTCAACTATTCCACCATATTGAGTGTTTCGACTAGTTGAACCTTGGGCTTAAATGGTGGTATCTCTCTTGTATTTGGAGGGAAGTGATCCATCATGAATGGGATTGACATCTTGTCCATCTCCTTCGCTAGCAATGATGGAGTTCGCAGCTACTGAGTAGGTCAGCCTGTGGCCTGCAGAGCCTACTTTTCTTGCAATGAGGTTGTCATGGCTGAGGATGCATCAAAGCTTGTTGCACGTATTCTCCCATGAACCTTCTTTTGGATCTTGTGTTGCATTCTGATTCCACTCACGGGACACTAGTCATTAGAGCTTCATTCGCGAATACAACATCTTCTTCATCCATCCATGAAAATAACGCTTGATTGGGTGCAATATCCAGTTCTTGCTCCAAGGACATTCCTTGCATTTGTGCTCTAAAGCAGACATTTTCCATTTTGGGGGACTCATATTCTTCCGCATTTGGGAATGCACCCTTGTTTCTTCATTTTGCTATCTTTTGTTGCATATTTCCCCTTGGACAATTTCAGGGCATGTGACTATCACTGCATGGGAAACACCATACATTCTAATCTTCCGCCAGGTAGTTCTGGCCTAGGATTAACTCTTTACTTTGGCTGTCCTTGACTGTCTGTAGCAGCATAGTGACTGAGACTATCTAGTTTGCAAACATCGTTTGTTGACTTCCTCCTCTTGAGGGTCCTTGGTACACATTTTGTTGATAGGATGGCTTTCCTCCACTGTAGGCTTGAGTGGTCTGCTTCAGAGGTGTCGCTTGCTAACGTTTGATGAGAACTAACTCGTTAGCAAAAAACTACATGAGGCTCTTCATGTCATTGATGTATGTTGCTATAAAGGAGGAGCTTGACATGCTTTGTTGCACGGAGGGGTATACGTACATGGATTGAGGCATGACCGACGTTGTCAGTTGTGTAGCAGAAGTGCTTGGTGTAGCTTCTTCCCAAGGACCACTAGAGATTTTTTCAAATATAGGCTTCGAAGGTCTTGGTGACAACTTTCCAGCATCGATCAATTTGTTCTCCACATGCACAACCAACTCGTATGTGTCAGGTAAGATATCCCCTCCCATGGAGGTTATCATCACTACTATGTTTGAATTGAAGGCCTTCAGGTAGAACATGAATGCCATCACAACTGGAGATTGGGTAGTCACATGGATTCTTTTCCAGGTTTTGTGAAACCTTGTGTTGAAATCGCTCATGGCCTCTTGTGGGGCTCTTTTGATGGTGATCAGTTGATGCAGTAACGAGGAATGGTCTCCCTTCTCTGAAAAGCATTCAAACAACCTCTCTCTAAGTTGATCCTCAGAGTAGATAGAATCAAAGGCCAAAGATCAATACCAATCTCAGGCCTTTCCTTTGAAAGAGGCGGCCAACAGCCTAAGAGCAATATTTTTCTCCATAATTTTGGAGGTATTCAAAGGGGGTTTTGAAGTCTTCTCCAAATTTTTTTTGAATAGCCTTAAGGGTGTTAGCGAGTATGGGAGGCCATACATCTAGAGACATGGGTGGTTGTAGTGGACTACCACAATCCCAGGTTACGAAATTTCTAGGAATAGGGGCAACTATGTGATCCATGGAGAAAAGATTCATATGAATCGGGTACACTAGTATTTTGATTTGGAAAGTTTGACCTCCAGGTGGGGTAGATAAGGCTCTAAACTCTAGGCTTTCACTCCTTATAGGTGATACAAAACCTGTAAGTCTTCTTCTCTTAGGTACCGAGGTGGGTAACTGGGAGTACTAGAAATGGCCTCTTGAGGATACTCTTGTTTGGATTCTGGGCATGAAATTTCTAGCTTCTTTCCTTGGCCTGATTTAAGAAATATTTCTAACTTCTAATCGGGCGTTCAAAAAGCTTTGGGTCCCACTAGGAATACCAAAAAATAACTATTGATCATCAAAGCTTGGGCCTCTCTGACAACCTTATGGGAAATTCAGCGAGTGGGGGACCGATCTGTGCCACACTAAATACCTCCAAGATTTTTATAAAAAATCGGCTCTTCTCTGAGTTTTGGAGAAAAGGGTAGAAGAAAATGTAAACATAAAACAAGAAATTGGTGATGCACCAAAGGTTTTACAACATTTTAAATCCAATTTCCCTTTTTTATGAATGTTATATTAGACACAAAATGCCACAACCCTTTATTGTTGGGAAGAGAACGAGCAACAAAGGCTAAATACAAGCACAATGCAGTCTTTCAAATCTCCTCTCAAAAAGTGTTTGTTAAGGTTCGATCAAACATAAAAGTTTCCAAGGTTAACAAAAAACATTAAGAAATTGCATAAACTCTTTCTCTTCTTACAACATAATATGAAAAAACAACCCTTTAGAAACATAGAGAAGTTCACAGACATAATCCAATTTTCATAGGTTATTATCCTACCATATAAGCCTATAGCATGGAAATCAACTACTCAAACTACTTTAATTAAACTTAACATAGTGTTTCATTCTAAATGAAAACATAAAGAAAGAACTTGATAAAGGCCATAGCATGCACAATCTCAAAGATTTCTTCCAAATGGTTCGTGTTTAAATATCAAATGAACTTTAAGACAGAGGTTGGATGCCAATCCGATAATAGTTTGAGCATAAACAATATAACATGCCAAAGAAAAGCAGTGTTCTAATTACTTCTGAAAATACTTCTATCCCTAAAAACTAAATAAACCTCTTCAGGAAAATAAACTATAACTTGGAACTTGGAAAAAAACTCTCAACTTATTTTGCTGCCTCCCATTTATATTTGAAAAAAGAGAGAACCGTTGCCAAATTCTAGAAGTAATTACTGCCAGATGTTGGCATTTGATAGCTCATGATCTGATTGTAGATCTTTAGTTAGTTCATGGCAATCTTTGCTCATAAACTCTTAACTATTGCATTAATTCCCTTTAGATATTTTAGCAAAGATCATTATCTACAAACAATCAGATCTTAAAAATAGCCTGGAAAAAGTCTAGTTGACCAATTATGTGGCTCGATGGTGTTGACTCAAAGTTCCTATCCTGAAAACCAAAAGACCCAGCATGCTCTGAAAAACCTTTAAACGATCACTTATTAAAAGCACAAACTGTTTGCAACGAAGAGATGACGTGTTGAGTGGGCAAAGATTCTCAGATTTGTGAAAATTGTCTTTGAGAAAATCTCCACCGAGCTAACACATGTCTCGATCCTCTCCTAGGAATGAAAACAATAAGAAAAAGCCACACAACCACCATGTGGCGCATTGCACGCCTTTTAGACACACTTTTTCTTTGAGCGTGGACACATCCTAAGCCAAAAACACATAAAGCCAAAAATAAAAAATGGTTAAGGCAAAAATGCTTCACATTTTCTTGGATAAAGGTTATGTTAGTTGATTTTTACCCATGTGTGTGATGATAGGGTGGCACACCTTATAACATTACTACAATTTCTAGCTCTCATAATTTCTCACCACATCATGTCTTGAGTGTCATTCTATAGTATTTAAATAGAACTAATTACACAATAATGAAGTTGGAACCCATAGGCTTTTAGTATGCCAAGTCACATACCAAATTATCGGGGACACATAAGCAATTAGTTACACTCCATAACCATTAGGGGATGAGAAACCAATCAAAAAACTATTCCATGTCTCATGGATATAGTTCAAGTTCCCAAAGGATTTTGATCTCCATCCCATGAATCTATGTAAACTATGCATACATGTATTTGTAACATATTTCACACATTACTATAATCATAAAAGTAAGTTGAAGATAAATAGCCATACACCTTTCTCAAGGGTATTTCCATGTACAAGATTAAGAGATGAATAAAAATAATTTATTAGTTCAGTGAACCATATTCCTATTTTGTTCAATTGTCAAAATAGCTTCTATATATGCTCTAACATAAGGATTTTTGCTTGGAAATTTTTCTAATGGGATCATAAACCTAGGCCCTAGATTATAAATACTTGACCATTTTTAGTCAAGTGCGCACCTCATAATGGAGCTATAAAATTTTAATTTGATGAAAATGTGCCATTGTATGCTATAGCATGCATCATTGAATTAGGACTATAATTTTTTATTTTGAGAAAATTGTAAAAATGTATAGTGGTACATGTCTTTACTCCCTATTGCATTTTTTAGTTTTTAAAATATATATTTTTATTTATAAAACATACCTTAGAAAAAGTATACATCCTTTTGGTTTGAAAAACACATATCCCCATTATTTGGTGGGTGCTACTCTACATAATTATAGACTTAAACACCAAAATTTGAGTGTTCCTCACTTTGTTATGCACCTCTATGCGGTATGCAAGTTTCCTTCCCAAATTTGTTTGTCCTATCATCGATACATGATATGTATCATCACATATATACAAGCTCCTCTAATGGTTAACCTTTGCCCTTTGTCATGGAAAATAGTTCTTAAAAATCTTGGTGTTTGATCTACAAAGACATGATCAAGAAATGATGAAAATGATATATAAATAAGACAAAAATTGAAGTTCATAAACTTGTTTTATAGAAATACAAAGACATAACTTGAGATTTTCCATCATATGAATTTTTTCAAATGGGTACAATGTAAATAAAAATAAGTATTGTCCTTAGTAGAATCTTCAAATTTTGAGCTTCCCACATGCAATTGAATGTCCACATTGTTCCTATGTCTAGGTAGGTGTAGTGAATGGGTGAGAAGAGGTTGAACAAATGCCTCTATAAATTTGTAGAGGGTGAAAATTTCAAAATAGCAGTTATATTATAAAAATGTGTGATAATCTCTTAAAATGAGCTCAAAAATGATAATACAAAGGCTTGGAGGTCAATTGGGAAGGGTTAATAAAGCTAAAAAAAGTAGAAGAAAGTGTTAGAAACTGAGAATATTTAGAAAATGTAAGTTGTGTCAATTTAAATTCTAAGTTTTTCCTCTTTAGAGGAAACCAAAGACTTTTTTAAAGGGGTGATTGTGAAATCACAATGAAAAATTACTAAACTACTATGGCACAAGTTCAAACTTCAACCCTTAGGTGGTCATGAAAATCGCCACAATAGTTTTACAACTACCATCTATAGAAAGAGGAAGTTTTCCATACTAGACAAACCACAAGATTTTAAAAGCATGGAAGCTAGTTTTGGAACATAAAGGTATGAAAGGAACTAGGGCACACTAAATGGGGGTCAAAAGGGGAATGCGATTAAAAATGACTTAATGAAGTAGACATTTATTTCTTCTCTCAATGCATAATAAGGTGCTTTTATGGTTACACATCATCATAAGACTCTAAATGTCAATCCATGCAACAATAAACAAAAATAGATTTTTAAAGTTATAGGGATACTTACTCCCTTTTTTTGGGCTTGTGTCAACCTTGTAAGGATACCAAGTGTTTGCCTTAGAAAATGATTAAAGATAGGAGAAAAACATACAATAGATGCTCTAAATGACGATATAAGGAAAAATACCATATAATACTTTAAATTCAATGCTAGTAAATGTAACTTGAATGATCTTGTTAGATTCTTGTATAGGTGTTTGATTCTAAGTGATAGATGCCTAAAATGAACTAGGGTTACCCCTTTAAATATAACTTCAAAGGTTACAAATAAATTGTTGTATACATCTAGTTGATATAGAACAATGAAGTGGGGAAGGGTAAGATCAATCCTAAATTTGAATTTAAATTCTAAAGTTTTGGGGTTCATTTTCACAAGTGTGCATTCAATCTAGGTCATTTATGTGACTAAGAACTTGACCTAGGGTGCAAAGTGAATGAATTTGAGAATCAAGATTGGTGTGTAGAAGCAAGCATCAATGAAAACAAATAAGATTTAAATATATTTTAACTACCAACAAAAATCACACCATTTATACTTTTTTCATTATATAAGAAACAAGCTAACCAAAATAAGTTCAATAGGAAAATGTTAAGTATTATGTATACAATTTTCACTATTACATAGATTAAAAGAATCTCCTAAAATATAAATATAAACTTCCACTTAAAAATAGTAATTACCGCTTTAACTCATCTCATAGAATAATTTACTACTTACTTGATTTAAGTTATTAACAATCTATAGAGAGTATTATAATTTTTTTATTTTTTATCAATCCATTGATATTGGAAGTGCAAATCTAAGTACATACCTTTTCATATAAGAATTAAAGATTGAGAGGTATCTATTTGACCAAAGTCAATAATACAGGGCAATCTCATTTCTTTAATAGGAAGAACTTATATTTAAAATATTCCAAAAATACTCAAAAACCATTCAACTTCATTAATAAACTAAATTATAAATTTAACAATTCAACTTCATTAATAAACTAGCTTATGTATCTTATTAAATAATCTATATAAATAATGCCGCTGAGATATATCCTTCTTCAAGCATTTATTTTTTATATTATTTATTATAAATTAAATATAAATAAATTTATTGAATTTATTTAATATTACTAAATTTATTGTTAGTATACTTATTTTAGCCTTAAAAAAAAAAAAGCTAAAATTTTACTAAGAAATGAATTGAATTGTAATTAATATTATTATTAATTTATAAAATGTTATATTAAAATTATTACACTTTGTATTATATTGTTATATTGTTGTTATTTGATTATTATTAATAATTTGATTAGGTTAAGGATTTAGATTTTTTTTAATTTTTTTTTATTATATATTATTATTATTATATTGGAATGTTATATATATGTATATACACAAATATATACACATATATCCACATATATTATTATTATTATTATTATTATTATTATTATCCTAATTAAACCCTAACCTTAATTAAGTGTGAGTAGTTGTGTTAATAATGACAAATTTTTGAAGCTAAAAAATAGTTATTAATTTTAAAATTTTATAGTATATATATATATATATATATGTATATGTACATATGTATATATATGCACATATGTATATATATATATATATACACATATGTATATATATATATATATATATGTATACACATATGTATATATATATATGTATACACATATGTATATATATATATATGTGTATATATATATATATATATATATATATATATATATATATGTATGTATATGTTTTTCATATTATATATACATATACATATATATATATGTATGTATATATGTATATATATATCCACACATATATATATATATATATATATATATATATATATATATATATATATACACATATATATATGTGAGGATGTATGGGGAGAAGCCCTAGATGTTGTAGATTTGTACATGCATGTGAGATAAGGCATTGCATGAATACTTTTTTGGTCTCTTGAGTAATATTTCATTTAATTTAAGATTATTTATTGGCTAGTAGATTTTTTTCTCTTCTTATCCAAAACCTCCACCTCTTAGAAAAGATGGGCAACACAACCTTAAATTGTTAAGGGAGGGAGAGAGGGAAAAAATAGGAAAGAGGGGAGAGAGGAGCAGGGATAGTGAAGGGATGCAAGGAAAGAGAGATAGCTTAGGAAAAATAACATTAAATAATGGACCTTGGTTCTAGTCCCCCTAAGATCTTACCCATCCCTATCAAGAAATAAGAGATAGAAAATATTTGATAAGGTTTGAATGAAAGGAAAGAAATAACAAATGCGAGACAAAAATATAACTAAAAATATAGAAAGAGCCAACCACAACCTCATCCTCATTTTCCCCTTGAGATTCATTTAGAGATAGGAAAATCAAACATTCATGGGGATAGGTAGCAAGATGCATGTAGAGAAAATGAAGCCACCCTTGTTTGTTGATAACATCTAGAGAATGAGTAAAGAAAGAATAGGTGGAATTAAAGAGAAAACCAAGAGAGGGGAAATGGGAATAGTAATTATCATCTAGGATTTGATACAACACACTCTCAATGTAGTTGTTAAAGAGGTAAAGCCACTTCATTAAATTCCACGCCTATATAGCCAGGATTTGTGCAATCCCCACTCTGATCGTTTTTCAACACCTTATGTGTTGATAACTTGCAATGGTTAAGTCATGTTTGGAAACATATATGATTTTTGCACCGTCTAGTCTTTATGTGATGTTTCTTGCAGACATCTAGCATAAGGTTACATTCTATTTTCAGTCACAGTTATGTGTAACGTCATTTTCCCACTTGGCCCTCTTGTGCACAAATGGTGGAAATGGATCAGGCTTGAAATTTACTTGTTTGATATGGAGGATTCATAAGGCCATTTGATGAAATTGAGCTTTGATAATAGAAAAGAGAGTGTCCGCTAAAAAATATTATCTTGCATACATTTTGTAGAAGTTGTATAGTAAAAGCAAACGATATTACATACTTTTAGTGGGTTATTTTTTAAATCACAACCACTGAGTTATCTATCAAAGGGTTGTTTAACTAATGTTTGTAAATGGGGAAAACCATTCAACAAACAAATATCTACATAATTTATATTGCATGTTGGGTTTTCTCTATAAAAATTTAGCCAAGATATATCACAAACGTCTTCACTTTAAGAGTGCCAAAAAAGAGTAGTAATAATTGAAATATGTCACATAGAGAGATAGATCAGATACAAATGGTGCTTTAAAATCTAATGAAAATAGCACCTAAGTTGCTTACAATAGTAACATAAATGACATATAGCTACATAATTTTTCTATTAATAGTTATTAATTTTAAAATTATATATATAACCTTAATTAAACTCAATCATTAATAATATAATAATAATTATAATAGTATAATAATATTAATATAATAAAAATATAAGGTTGGGGGCCTAGCTTAATTGGCTAAAGCATCTTGTTGCAGGCAGGCAAGAGGTCATGAGGTCTAATTAAATCTTCATCATAAATATAAGTGAACATTAAACCTTATTATTACTACCCATAATTTATCCACAATCATAACCCTAACCAAACTTTATCTTACAAACCCAGATTTAATTGACTCTAAATTTAAACGTAGCTTAAACCTAACCATAATTGAAAAGTAAACCTTATTTAGTTTATACAATAACCCTAATTAAACTCAATCATTAATAATATAATAATTGTAATAATATAATAATAATAATATAAAAATATAATAATAATAATAATAAACTCATATTAATATAATATAATAAGTTGGGTGATGGGCCTAGCTCGATTGGCTAAAGCATCCTCTTGTAGGCAAGAGGTCACGAGGTTTAGTCTCCCCACTATCCCCATGGTACTAGCGTCACCGGTCACGTGAAAAAAAAAAAATATGGGGGACGAATATCATTCCTCCAGTCTAAAAAAAATAAATATATAATATAATAATTTAACATTTACTAATATAATAATAAGAACAATACAATAACAATAAGTTGATAATAATATAATAATAATAAAAATAATTAAAGACATTAGATTTCCACAGTCCATATTGATTAAGAATAAAACAATAATAAAATAATAATAATATAATATAATTATTATATTATATCACAAATATTATTAATAATAAAAATGTATATATGTGTGTATATATATAATAATAATATGATAATAATTATATAATAATAATATATATGTGTATATATGAATATGTATATGTGTGTATATGAATATATGTATATGTGTATATATGTGATAATAATATTATGTAATAAAAATAATAATGTAAATTTTTAGTCTAATATAATTATTAATGACATGCTAATAATAAAATAACAATAATATAATACTAATACTAAGTATAATAATTTTAATATAATTTTATAAAGTAATAATAATTACGTGTTTACAATGGCATCCAACAAACTGTAAAAAAGAAAATTAGAGAATGATAATGTATTTTATATATATTAATATTTAATATATGTATGCTAGTATTTATTACAATTCAATTCATTTTTCAGTAAATTTTTTATTTTTTATTTTATAATAAAAATTTAAACAAATAAATATATAATAAATTAAATAAATTCATTTATATTTAAATATTCATATAATAAAACTAGATGTAATAGAAAAATAATAAAACAAAATAAAAATAATAATTTAATTCAAAAAATTACTTCAATTTAATTCAACGTGAAAATACGTTGCAGACATATGCTTTAGGTAGTGGACAACCGAGAATGAATGAATGAAAGATTTTAATGACATCCACGAGACTAAATAGTCTATGGGACCAAGACAAACAACTTAATTTGTTTCCATGCTCTTTTCCAAGTCCGATCTCCTACTATTAATTTTGACTAGAAGGCTAGTCGTCTGGTTGATCTTATCCTCCTCAAATAACTGTTGCATATTGTTCACACCCAAACTATTTGTGTACTGATTATGGATTTCTTAATAAGCTGTGCATTCCATGACGAAGTGCCATTTCGTCTCCACCACCCCCTTATTGCAGAATATGCGGGTTCTTTCTTCCCAAGTTTCCTTAGGTAACTTCCATCTACCGGTCTCACACCTAAGATGATGTGATCCTGTCCTCAACTGTGCAATTAACACCCTCGCTTTCCCTTTAATAGCAACCCCTAAATAGGTTTTTTCACCATGATCCTTTGTTGGGTTAAACTCTTTGACGTAGTATGCTCTTTTTCGCCCAATCTGTTTTGATCACATGGCAGTCCTAAATTTTTCCCTCAAATAATTTTTTATTTCACTATTGGTGCTAGGACACTCTTGTAATTTGATGTCCCACTTGTTCAGCCACTTGTTGTTCTGCTTCATCCAGGTTTTCTTTCTACGATCTAGCATCTCCTCCATAACCGTTTTAGGCCATCAGTGGTTATCCATATTTTCAACCTTCTTTAGATAACTTATCAACCGGGTTATCATCGATGCCTTCAAGGGAAAAGCCCCCACTTTAGCTAAAATAATTTCATATGGGACCGTGGCTTTAACTTTGAGATTGCTTGTTATTAGGTGTTTTTGGATTCTTTCTATTTGTCTCCAATTGCACTTTGACATATTGCTTCCCCACACTTCACACCCATAAAATACAACCGGTGTGACAAGTAAACCAAATAGGGTTTTCTTGGTTTTCCAATCCCAAAGTTCAACTTTTCTACATCTATTTTGAAGCAGGTAAGAGGCTTTCCAACTTCCCTATATCCTTTTCAATCTACAAGTCTCCCAATTGAGCTTATAGTGAAAGTCAATCTCAAGATATTTTTATTCTTTCACTATATCAAGCGGGCTGCCTTCAAAAAGAAAGGTATGTTGTTTATCTTTTCTATTCAATGAGAAAATCATGATTTTGGTCTTGGTGGTGTTCACTTGCATCCCAACTTCTCGACAAAAGTGTTATAGAGCTTTCAAATGTTCTCTTAACCCATGAGCTGCTTTTGAAATTAAAATAAGATTGTCAGCATATAGAAGTAATTTCACTACGTAACCTACCAATTGAATACCATCCCCACCATCCTTGCTTAACCAAGCTTCCAACTTATCAATGTATAGCCCAAAAAGTGTGGGAGATAAAGGGCAACCCTACTTAACTCCAATGTCGCTGCCAAAAAATTATGACATACCCTCACTTGTTTTGATTTTAGCACTAACCTTCTCATATAACTTGTGAACAACTGCTCTAGACACCTTTGGAATTCCTAATTCTTCCATCCTATTCCAAGGTTTGTCCCTAGGCACTGTGTCAAAAGATTTCTTGAAGTCTACAAAACAACAATAAGCTTCCTCACCTTGGCTGTCCCAAATTTTCTCAATCAAGTGCTTAAGGGTGATGCAGTGATCAATGGTAGAGTGCCTGGACCTAAAGCCTGACTACCCATTTTCCCTTTTGCCCTCATTTTCTACCTAGTTGTTGATCCTACATTTAATCATGCTCCCAAAGAGCTTTCCAAAGATAGGATTGACCATAATTGTGCGGTAGTTAGATGGGTTATTGATATCACCACTTTTAAACAAAGGAATGACCACACTGGTAGTCCACTCCAAAGGAAAACCTTCCTGATTGACATTGTTGAAAATTCTTTTTATGTGAGGGGCAAGAGTTTCAATCCCCCACTTTAAAAATTCAACCTGTATCCCATCTATGTCCTGTGCTTTACCACTTGCTAAGTTCTTTATTCCTTGTTTGATATCATCCACAGTGAATAGTTCCATTGATGTGTTAACAACTGGAGGGTAGCCTTTCTCCTGGACCTGCTCATAAAGGAGCCTAACATACTCTAACCATTGGGCATCCGTAATATTGTTTTCCAACTTTTCCTTTTGCTACAATTTCCTCCATAAGCCTTTAGGATTCTGTTTCCCAAGAGAGATTAACTCCTTCCTTCTTTCATTAACATACTCTATTTTTTTGGACTGCACTAATTTTTCATATTTTTTCTTGTGTTCTTTGTCCATTCCTCTCTCCTTTAGAGATCTCTTGGCTGCCTTACATTCTTCATCATACCACGAATTTGCTAGAAAGGTGTTTGCAGCCCCCACCTTGGGGCGAGACCTTTTGCATGCATTTAATGCCTTGTGGATTATCGGGATCAACAAATTGCTATGAATGTGGACATCTACCTCTTCTGCAACTTTAATCTCTTCGTTATTTTTCAAATCATTGAAATGTTGCTTAAGAACAACACTAAATATTTCTTTATTTTCCCGATTTATGAGGATTTTACCCTTGGGAAGGGCTTTTTTTTGCATGTGTTGAACTTGCTTATTGTGTTGGCTGATTGGAGAAATGCATAGCTTAACACAAAGAGATAAGTGGTCAGATTTCATCTCAATAGGGCAGTCCTCAATGTCAAACTCCAACAGTCTAGAACTAAAACTTTGAGAGCAAACCATGTAGTCCACCACACTTTGACCATTATAAGTTTTGCAAGTGATTCCCCTAGACTTCGGCCAATCTCTCACCCCATTGCAAATAACCATGCCAAACAAACTACAAAGCCCTAGTAATTCTGTCCCAAATGAGTTCACAGTGCCATTACCATCTTGAGATGTTCTTTCCCAATGAAGACCACCACCTCCTTCCAACCATAAATGATTTCTCCCCTTTTGTTTCACTGCTCAACTGAAGAGACTGATTATTCGCTGTCCTTGCATTAAAGTCGCCCATTAATACCACATCTCCAAGTGTGTTAAAAATAGAGATATCTTTTTTTAGTGATGCATACGGGTCTTAATTCTTTAAATTCCACTTCTTATAAAACTTTGATTTTTTTGGGAGCAAAGTAGCAAACAACTAAACTAAAAGTTACCCCATTTTCTATTATTTGCAGCCATATGTATTGTTTATTTGTGTCTTCTTTTACAAATTCAACAATTCCCTACCACTTCTCATCTATTAGCACTATAACCCCTCCATGACCTTTTCTTGTTTCATTCCCTTCATTCCAAACTAAAACTTTCTTATACCCTTCAAAATTTGGAACTTTGCAGCCATCATGTTCATGTGTTTCTGTAAGAATGATAATATCCTTTCCTTTTGCTATGGACCCCAAACTAGGTCCTCTTCTCCATGGATATCCTCTACGATTCTAGCTTACAACATGTAGGTAGTCCTGTGGGACCCCTAATTCCTATTTCTTGTTTGAAAATCAATCACTGATGTGGGCTTTCCCGTTCTTCAACCAAGCCCACTTACCTTCATTTCTTGCTATTTTCACCTTCTCCCATTCTTTCCTTTGTTCTTCTTGCTGCTTGAAGGTCAAATCTTCATCTAGATAAATAAGTAACCCCCTATTTTTTAGAATCCTATTCTTATCTTCTAAATTTTTCAAGGTGACTCTTACATGTCTATCTCTTCCACCATCTATCTTTTTTCCAATTCTGTTAGCTTGCTGAATATGCCCTGTCCACTTCAACTTATCTTTAAGAAAGTCTCTTGTTAGAATGTTGGTTCTCTCCTTCTCCCCAAAGTCTCTCAAACCTTTAATAATAATGTTTGTAACCTTGCTTTGTTTATCTTTTTCTTCTCTTAGTTGTCTTTTAACTTGTTTTTCAATGATTCCTTTTTGCTCGTTTGATGATCCACTCACCACTTGTGACCATGATTTAGCCTCTTCTATCTGTTCCCTTAACTGATTCTCTTTTACCTCCAAGTCTGCTAATGCTGATTGGATCACCTTTAACTCCATTATATTTTCTCCTCCCTCCACTTCTGATTTCTCATTTTTTGTTGTTTTTAATTGGTCTAACTCTTGCTTTAGAGTGACCAATTCTTGCTGTCCCCTCTCCATGTTAACTTGCAGATTTAAAATTTGATCTTGCAACATTTTATTATCCTTTTCCACCCTACAATTTGCCTCAGTAACTTTTTTAAACTTGTTGTCTTCGTACATCCCCTTTGTTTCTATAACATTGAGTATACTTTTCATTCTCATGAGCTCTTCTACATATAATTCTGATGACCATAATAGTGGTGAGGACGTGGGGCTGTAGAGTTCCTGAGATGCCTTTTCAGTGACATTCTTGTTTGCAATAAACTCTTCTGCTTTGCCCATGGTCCCACCCACCTTATCCATGTTTGACTCGTGGTTCACTGTGCCACCTATTACCTTTCCATTACTTTTATGTTCAACTTGATTTGTTTGCTCTTCTTTCTGGGATACCACCTTAGATATAACTACCTTGTTGTTACAGACCTTTAGTAAAATACTTGACAAAAATGACCTTACTAGCAATGGGGCCAGAAAGTTCGCTAAACCCCCTCTTGGAAAGTGGTCCACCTGTTTGACCATCGAGAAGTGTGAAACCCTGGAAACATTAAACCTTCTTGACCTAAAAGATTCAAGAGGTCATTTAATTGCACATGAGATTTGCTTGCCATTTTGTTACTCAATATGCACTCTAATGCCCCAATTTGCTTTGAAATTGAGTTTGAAACCTAAAAATAAAAATAAAATAAAACAAAAATAAAAATAAAATAAAACAAAAACGCAAAAAACTAATAAATTTGTTTTTAGCAGGTAAAAAAATACAGTTTTGAGGAAACTAGTAATAAAATAATAATAATAATAATAATAACATCTATTTTGGACAGTGGGCCCCTCTATTTCCTGTGACCGTTTCAACCTTAGGCGGGCGGACTTAATGAGGGATTCAAAATAGCGAATAAAGCAGTCAGTTAATTGCCACGCGGCATACGCTTTCATCAAAATTGGAGCTTTCATGTCAGATGGCAGCAAACTTGCCGCAAAATCACCTACCCTTTTTACCGGTATGCGTTTTATTTCACGCTAAAGGTAACCGTTGACGTTATTGAATGAACAGTAAAATAGTTGCTGAGAAGAGCGGTGTTCCTCTATTACAGAATAAAATAGTCAGCGTTAAATCTGTTCAGTATGCTTTTCATATCTTGGTTGGCGCCCCCCTCATCTGAATACCAGGCCTCCTGTTTAAAACACATATTGTAGGTTATAAGGACATATTAGTTATTCTTGTACGGTGGATGCAGGAACGCTTTACAAAATTGAGGTTTGCTGGCTTTTTTGCAGGCCTGAATCATTTAACTATGAGGAAAAGCACAGGAATGCTACAGAGAAGGCCCCTTTCTCCAATCAATATTCTGAAGAGCTTGGCAAAGATGGATACGCTATCAATCGTTCTAGAGTTAAAATAGGGTCCGGACTCCAAGCTTACCAGAAAGGAAAACAGCTGCTTAATAAGTGGGGGTAAAAGAGATGACCCTATTTGTTTGTTGTCTCGATAAGATTAGCTGTTGTTATGAGAAGGAAAGAACATTGGTAGTTGCTAAATTCCCTTTTTTCTTTCCTGATTAAATCGTGCAGACATTTTCAGTTAAAGTGGGCATGGGTGGAGTCCAGCACCTGCATCAAAGTTGGGCAAAGATTTTGTGTGTGTACCCAGGAATTAGTGCCCTGGGTATTGATGCCACTCCAGATTTTATATGTCAATGATCATAAATCCTCAAACGACATCCACCCTTCTCCTAACTATAACACTGCGGGTTTGAGGAATGTGCCAAATTATCCAAATCTTAAGGCAATTTACTGTTTTGGAAGTGGAACTCTTCAGGGCCATCTGTTGGTAATTTCTTCTCCTTATCTGCACCATCATTTAATTTTAGTAGCCTACCTGTAGTACTGTACGCGATGAGGCATATTTAAGCTTGGTATCACTTAATAATATCTATTTTCGACATTGGATGCACAAGCATTACATATGGGTATGTTTTAAATCCTTTTGTAGTTTGTTGTGTAGTTTTTATAGCATGCATCGTCTATGAAATGCAGGACACATTGCCATGCTCTCACTCCCTAATACCATATCAGGGATCTAACTTTGGAAATCTTTTCTTGCTCGGTAAGAGTTGGGTTACACTGTAAATCTGCAAAGATGGAATTAGTGTACTTGTGCTTGCAACTGAAACAATTTAGTTTTACCATTTTCCAGATTTCACTCTAGTTTAAATATAGAGTCTTAGACCATTCTGTTTGTTATCAAGGGCATAGTGGCAAACAATTTCACCCGCTCAATGCATGGAATGGATTATCAAGCTTATAATTATTGCTTAAGTTTAGGCTACAGGGGTTGAGGGATGGCAAAAGTTTTCCTGGATTTTGGGGACGGCTGGGAACATCTATTAAAATAGTATATATATAAATTTTAAATATATAGTCTGTTTTTTCATAATTTACATATATAGGCAGAGGCAGAGGCAGAGGCAGAGGCAGAGGCAGAGGTACAGGGGAGAGGTGGGGAAGGGGATATTTGGTGCCCATCCCCAATCTCGGAAAAGTCTTGGGCATCTGGGATGTAACCCAAACCCGTAGGACACATCCGTATGGACCACTACTTAGAATAGCTATAGCCCCCATATTATCAGGGTCAGGTTAACTCAGTGAGTATGTCTAGTGGGGTCCGAACCCAGATTATTATCTTGGAATCGCTCTGCCTTACCTCTAGACCATGGTTTGGTGGACTTGAACAAGGTAAATTATGATGACAAAGCTTCCGAATACAATGAGTGCTGCAAATTGTTTATGTAGTTGCATGAATGGAAATAAATAAGTATAGAACTGAACCACAATGAAAATTGAAGTTCAACATAGGGTTTACCCTAGAGAATTTAAATGTGAGAAAACTCTAGAAGAGTAAGGCTGTGCCTTATTTTGCCACCATGGCCTTGTAATATTGCAAATCAATTGCCTTCTTGAGGCCTCCAAGAACATCAACAATGCTCTCTTGTTTGCCTTGCTTTGCAACTTAACACTCTCCTACATTGTTTTAATAAATACAACTTCCAAAACATTCATCTTAGAAGCATCACATGAACTTGAAAGGGTGTACATATACATAAATTCATGGAATACCCAAACGCAGAGTCCAAACAATATTAGAATTGTAGAGGATGAATTTCCATACATTCAAGCCTCCTTGCATCTGTTTGAGTATGCTATTTTGTCTCTTCCACATGGCTTTGCTTCATACAAGCCCACTCATATGCCTTTTTTTGTGCAAGATGGGTTTGGCTGAAAAGAACCTTCTTGATGAGTTTGAATCCAAACACACCTGTCAACTATGCATGATTTCCAGCTGCCTTTGATCCCTAGGTGTTTGAATCACCTTGAGCTTTGCTAAGCTTGCGTCATGCCTCTATGTCTTTTGCAAACTCTATTTATCTGCTAAATCTCTTTGTTAGGAGTACCAAAAGTGTTTAGAGCTACCTTACTTGCATTTTGACTAGTGAATAAGACCAGTGGCTTTGTTGAATTGAACCCACCAATTCAAGGCCAAGGTTTATGCCTATTTGACAATCCAATCAAAGAGATTCAATTAGGTTATTTGTTTGAAAGTTTTATGTTATGATAGAAATTCAAGAATAAGCAAAGAACAGTTGAACAACAGAAACAATGAGAAGACAATAAACAACCAAATTAGAACTGTAACAACAAACTTGTGTTATGCCTAGTTCAATACATGATTTGTGAGAACAGATGTATGCCTAGTTCAATACAACCTTGTCAACTTTCATTTGAGTTGAAGGATCTGCTACTATTGATGGAGGAATAGGATAAACTACATCAATGGGTGCTATAGGTTGGAAATCCAAGCAAACTTGAAAAGGGGTGTGTGTTGTAGAGCTCTGTAGAGCTCTATTGTAGTTGTGTTGAATGAAAGGAAAACTTTCATCTCGAGTGTGATGCTTCTTCAAATTGGACACTTTGAGAAGATATACTATCATCTTGTTTACCACTTCTATCTATCCATTAGTTTGGGGATGGAATGTGGTGGATTTACTCAACTTTGTGGCTGGCATAGGCTAAAGTGCTTTGTAGAAATTGCTCAAGAAATTGGTATATCTATATGAAAGGATAGTTTTTGGGATTCCAAAAATGTATGTAGAGTTGCTGAAAATATAAGTGAGCTATCTCTAGAGCTATGGATGTTTTTTTGCAAGGAATTAAAATGGTCATCTTTGAAAATCCATAAACCACTACAAAAACACAATCAATACCATGCTTGGTTGTGATGAGCACACACACTTATACTGAGAGTGGGGGCGGAAGCGGGTCGGTGAATCCGTATAATATAAACTTTTGCTTATTTAAAATCCAACAACCACAAAAATAGCAATCACGCAAGATCTACCAACTAAGAGACACAAGATTTACATGGAAACCCTTTTGGGAGAAAACCACGGAGAAAGACTGCTTGGATCTACTGTCCAAATCCAATCACAAAAATAAAATTCTCTTACAAATCTTTTGTAGGCACCAACCCAATGGAGACACCAATCCCCGCTACTAAGCACCAACTTAGCAAGAGACACCAATCTCTTCTATTAGGAGGCACCAACTTCCAGATGAACAAAATTTCTGCCTTTTTGAATAAAGCTTCTTCAATGGATGATGACCATTTGAAACTCCTTCATGAAAATCTGCTTGTAATGCTTTTCACATGTGCTCTTCTTCCTCAAAAATATGCTGTAATAAATCTGCTCTGCTGTAATAGATCTGCTCTGCTGTAATGAATCTGAATGATATTTTGTTTAGTACTTGCTCTCTAATCCTCTATTTCAACTTCTATTTATACCCCATACATGCCTCTTCAGCCAATAGGGTCAGCCTTATTTGAAAATAATAATTTTAATTTAGTTTCACCAAGGGGGTCAGCCAGCTTTTACACATAAATTAAATTAAAATTAAATGTCTCATGGGTCGGCCCATTAAAAATAATAATTCTAGTGCTTAGTGATTGCATTGGGCGCCAAGAGTAGATGAGGGTCGGCCAAAACTAGATTTTGTTCATAATGATTGCATTGGAAGTTGTGAAGAGTGGCCTTTACACATTTAAGCTGTGTCACAACATTCGCCGAATTTTTGCCATGAAATTCGGAATTCGTCGAATTTCTAAAAAAATAATGAAATTCGTTGAAATTTGTTCTAATTCGTTGAAATTCGTACGGCGTTGAATTTATTAAAAAAGTAATCTTAAAAAGCATTTTTGTTTTAGGGTTTTGACAGGATATTTTAATAAATACGTAGCCACGACTAGCCAATATCGTGTCTGTGATTTTCGGTGAAGTCTCTCAATCATTGAAGAACACAATCTAGAACTGGAAGCATTCAGAAGTTTTTCGCAAGTGTTTAGAAGGTCTTCAAGGTCGACGGAAAGGCACGCGTTCTGCAAATCGTTTTCATTTGAAGCTCGGGTTTCATCTATATTCTGCAAATTGCGTCCAAGCTTGAAGCCGTCGCCTTCAGTTTTCAAGTCGTGTCCAAAAGCTCAAAGTCTTTTGCAACTTGCAAGTCGCCTCTGCATCTGCAAGCTCAAAGGTAGGCGATCTAAATTTTTTTTGTTTCGAAACTGCATGTTTTATTTTTTCACAAAAAATTTAGGGTTTTCATAGATTTTCATAATTTCATTTAATATTGTATTATTTTATTTATATTAGCTTTCTTAATTTTTATTTTATTAATATTAGATTTAATATTAGGTTTGATTATTTTATTAATATTAATTATTAGATATAATATTTATTTAGTTTTTATTATTTTATTAATATTAGATTTAAATTAAATTTTTTAATATTGTATTATTTTATATATATTAAGTCTTTAATATTTTATAAAATGTGGAATATTAAATATTTTATTATTTGATTTGTATTAAATTTATATTAATAAATTAATATTTAATATATGGAAATTTAATATTATCTCAATTTCAGTATTCAGTTTTTAAAAATTACGATAAAAAGTTAATATATATTTATTTTATGTTGTTAGTTTTAATAATTAAAATAAAAATAAAAAATTATTATATTCTTTACAAGTTTACATGACAAGTTTTTCTCAATTATTTGTCTGCTCACCTACATGTTACAGCTATATGCAGTCATAGAATTTTATGTATGCAGTCATAGTTGAATGATGAATCTTGTTTGGCATTTGCATTTATTCGATTACATCATTTTCATTTGTATTATAAAACTAAAATTCGTATTTTGTCTTTTAAACATACAGATTGTTACTTTATGGCTCCCAACAAATCAACTGCCGAGGCATGGAAATATGTCACTCGCAATGGTACAAATCTCACATGCAACGAGTGTCATAAACCTTTTCCTGGAGGTTTGACAAGGGCAATGGACCATTTACTTGGTATTTCAGGGGGTGCAGGAGGAGGTGTTCAAGCATGTCCAAAAGTTACCCCAGAAATGAGAGCTGCTTTAGAGAAAGAACATTCCTGTTCAATTGTAGAAAAGATGAAGAATGCACAAAAAAAGCAGAGAATTGAAGAGAATACGTCTCAGTCTAGACACACAACATCTATCATGTCTTCCTCTTCCACCTTACCTAAGCATGTGGGTAAATCAAAAGAGAGTGGAACATTGAACATCTTTTGGGAACTAGTAGAGAAACAACAAGTGGATGATGCATTAGCTGATTTGTTTTACTCAAGTGCGATTCCATTCAATGTTGCAAGGAATCCACATTTCCGTAATGCAATTCAGAAAGTTGCAGAGTTTGGTAAAGGGTACACACCCCCATCTTCAGAGGCTTTCAGGACAACTCTTTTGCAGAGGTCAAAAGATAGAGTGACTGAGAAATTAGTTGATGTCAAAGCCTCTTGGAATGAAACAGGTTGCACTATATTAAGTGATGGATGGTCAAATATATGTCAAAGGCCATTGATTAATGTTTTGGTGTCTTCTCCTGATGGTGTTGTGTTCTTGAAAGTGATTGACACCATGAACCACAAGAAAACTTCTGACTATATTTTCCAAATATTAGAGGAAGCCATTCTTGAAGTAGGGGTGGAAAATGTGGTTCAAGTGGTAACTGATAGTGCAGCAAATTGTGTGGGAGCTGGGAAATTGATTATAGAGAAGTACCCAAAAATATATTGGAGCCCATGTGCAACCCATTGTCTCGATTTGTTGCTTCATGACTTGGCTAAATTCCCATGGGTACATGAAGCTAGTCATAGAAGGAGAGCAATTGCAAATTTCATATGGAATCATCGTCTCACATTGAGTCTTTATAGGTAGCATGCATCCAAGGAGTTGTTGAGGCCTTGTGAAACAAGATTTGCATCATTTTATATCACTTTGAAAAGAGTGGTTGAAGAAAAAGCAGCTTTGAGGGCTGTTATTTGTTCCAATCAGTGGGAAAATTCTGTGCTTTCAAAAGGTCCTAAGGGGAAGAACATAGAGCAAATCATTCTAAATAGCAATTTTTGGGAAAGTGCAACAAAAGTTTTGCTTATATGTGAACCAATTGTTGACGTGCTTCGTATGGTTGATGGTGACACTCCTTGCCTTGGCATGCTTTATGAAAGCATGGACCGTTGTAAGGAATCTATTCAAAAAGCACTAAACAATGTAGAAGCAGAATATATGGAGATATGGGAGACAGTTGATTGTAGATGGAAAATGATGCACACACCTTTACATGCAACAGCTTGTTTTTTAGAGCCTAAGTTGTTTTCTATTAATAGAAAAGTTGATTCTGAAATTATGGGAGGGCTTTTTGAAGCCATGCAAAAGAATGCATCAAATGCAACAATTTCAGCACTAATCAGAGATCAATGTTGGGAATACAACAAAGGAGAAGGGATGTTTGGAATGGCAGCAGCCAAATATGACTTGGCACGTATACCTGGATATAGATGGTGGTTGGACTATGGAGGACAAACTCCTGAGCTACAAGAGTTTGCTGTTCGCATTTTGAGTTAGGGAGCAAGTTCATCGGCTTGTGAGAGGAACTGGAGTTGCTTTGACCACATCCATTCCAAAAAAAGGAATAAATTGTTGTCTGGAAAGTTGGGAGATCTTGTCTATGTTCGTAGCAATTTAAAATTGTTCATGAACAAATCAGCAAAGGACTCTTCCTCACAAGAAAATCTTGAAGACATAGCAGTGCCAATTGCAGATGAGCCTGACTTTGCAGATGATGAATTGAGTAGTGATACAGATGATGATGATTTAGCATCTCAGCCAAGTGCTCTTGATGACTTGGAGCTTTTTTAAAGTTCTAAAGTCTTGACTGTTATTGTACCTTTTTGACAAAAGAACATATTCACAAACGTGATTTCACATGTTTCTTATGGTTTATATTTTATAAATGTGTCATCTTTTTGTAATGATTTCAAATCTATTTATCAATGTTAAACTATTTAAACAATTTTATGGATATATTACTTATATTTATTAATTTTTTTTTTAAAATTACATAAGGCGAATTTGATCCAAATTTTATACTTTTCGAATATTTTCCTTGCCGAATTTCATCCGAATTTCAATGTTGCTGAATTCGAATTCAAATTCGAATCTTGTGACTTAGCATTTAAGCATATGAATTCTTTCTTTGACAACAACAGCAATATGATGGCAGCAATTTTCTCTCCTTTTCCTTTGACATCAATGACAACAATATTTCCAAAAGGTTCTAGAGTATCTTGAGAGGAAGTCCATGGAAATAGATTCCCATGGTCTCTTTGTAATTGGCAAAGGTGTGTACAAACCCTACTTTTTTGTTGACTAGCTCGGCTACTACACATGTGGTATAAGATCTGATGTATTTACTGACATATGACTTGTGTGGTCAAAATAAGTACTTTTACAGCATTGCAAGGGTCTTTTCCACTTCGAATGTCTTGTAACCTTGCTAGAATGAGCCCTCCAAATCAATTTATGGCTCTTTGCCTATGTGGAATGCACAAGTGCTCAAGGTGATAGAGGAGTCCATCCTACAAGTAGAAATGTGGAATTGGATTACCACAAAGCAACTTTTGATAAATACCTACAAAATCCTTGTCAGAAGGATACAATTATGACCATGTGCTAAATTGATGTTCACATGCATCAAAAACAAAAAAGAGAGCTTGAACTATTGGATGACTCAAGTAATTTGCAATTGGTTTGGCTCTTCCCTTCATATGTTTGATGTTTAGGTGAAATTGTTGAAGATAAGAAGACAGTTTCTGATGCTACTCTTCTTGAAAGTTGTATTGAGTTTGCAAGAATTGAAGTTGCTTGTAATTTATGTGGATCATAGTTTCCTTACCCAAGGTACAATGCTTTCAATGCTTACATGCTTGAACAATGGTATAAAGATCACAATCATATGTTGGGTAGTTTCTTATCGGTGTAGTCAATGTCTTATTGTGGCATGCAACCAAATGACCATGTCGAGTGAGGATTGCTCCAAGTGCATATTCTGATGCATTAGTCTCAGTCACAAATGGTTGCCAAAGATCTAGTAGTGCAAGTACTAGCATAGAATAGAGTCTACATCTCAATTCCTCAAATGTTGTCTGCTATGTTGCTGTCTAGATGGATCTTGCTTTAGCACCATCTCTAGTAACCTAGTTTAGTGGCCAAATCACATGTGAAAAATCAAGTACAAATCTCATGTAGAAATTTGCAAATCCCAACAAGTTACGAAGCTTGGTGAGATTCTTTGGTTATGGCCAATCTTGTATGACTTGAATCTTGGTTGGGTCCACATACACTTCCTATGTGTCTACAACATATCCTAGATATTGTATCTCCTGCTTGGTAAATGAACACTTTTGCATGTTGCATATAGTTCATGTTTCCACAATGCTCAATATGGTACAAATGTTCATCCCAAGTTTTGTTGAAGATCAAGATTCCATCAAGGTACACAACAATCAAAGTGGTGAATGGCTCAAATGTATCATGCATCAGATACATGAATGTGGTTGGAGCATTCATTAGGCTGAAGAGCATGACTAACTACTTGAACAAACCTTCTCTTGCCTTAAAGGTTGTCTTTTTGATGTTTGTGGGCTCAATTGAAATCTTATGGTACATAGACTTGAGATTGATCTTAGTGAAGAACTTTGCACCATGAAGTCGGTCCAGCAAGTCCTCAATCCTTTAAATAGCATAGCAGTTCTTCACAATGATCTTGTTGAGAGCTCTCTAGTCAATGCCGTCCTTTTTCTATGCTAGCACAAATGGGCTGCCATAAGGCAACGAGCTAGGCTTGATATATCCTTTATCCATGAGTTCATGGATTTGTTGCTTGATCTCCTTATTCTCTAGAAATGATCTACAATATAGAGAAGCATTAGGCACAGGTAGTTTAGGAATCAAATCGATTGTTTTTCTTTTTGCACAATGTGTAGGCACTCCTTTTGGTGGTTGAAAGATATCCTTGTACTCTACTAGCTTGCAATTCAACTGAGGTTTTTGTAGCTGCTGTTGGAGAAATTACAGTATATTTTGTTGCCATAAGAACTTTCTTACATTCAGGTCGCACCATCAAAAGCACAAACTTCTTACTAGAATTGATTATCTACTTACACAACTTGGCATTGATGAGTGAAAGTTTAGGTACTACTTCTAGCATGTAGTATTTCTTATCAACAACATTTACGACTACATTTCCTGGATTTGTCTCATATACTACATACCAATGATAAAGATATGGTTGCCAACTAAAACACCACATACCTCTAATGGTTCGAGGTTGCAAAGGATTGTATCTTGAAAAGGCCTGATGTTTTACACTAGTTGACATTATTGAGTGATGTGTTTGTTAGAGCCTGCATTGAGCCATCCAATGGAGTATGGTTGTGGGTAAGGCATTAGTGGCAAGTTCAATCTCCAAACTACTTTAAGATAAATTAGGCTTGTCTAACTTTTGTTGTCAACCATGAAGTGAACTAGCTAACCATTGATCCACATCTAAGAGCGAATCTTTTTACTTCCTCAATATCTAAAAGGGAAGTCTAGAGGTGTTTGTGGTATCCACTATGGCACTAGGTTTAGTCTCCATGATTTGCTTCCCTTTGTCTTGTGCAACAATGTTGGTACCTACTACCTCAAGCTATGCAATCAAAGTTTTCCAAATGCAACATTCTTCTGTGGAATCAGTGTTAGAATTGTGAATTGTGCACGACTTGCTAGTCTTGGTTTGCTTATTGTTCTAATCATTTTGTGGCTTCTGCTTCTTCTGCAGATGGTATTGAGAGCCATTTTCTAGTTTGAATTTTTTCTTGGAGGGTGGGACATAAATCTTTTGTCTTGGTCTTAAATTTGGTCTTTGCTTCAATTTTGCAAGTAAATTTATAGGCTTCTCCAATTAAAGAGATTTGCAAGAAATCCATATTAGATTGAATATGTTGTCTCAAACTTGACTAGTACTTCAAAATAAGCTTTTTCTTTGAATTTTGAAGTCCCAATTTAGACACTAAAGTATGAAATATGTCTATGTATTCTTGCACTAATTGATCTTGGCCTTGGCACAATTGAGAAAACTTGGTGTGCTGGTCATCATGGTTTCCTACATGGTAGAAGGTTTCTTTGAGGGTTACGAAACCATTCCAAATGTATATAGATGTGACTAAGTCATCCTGTTGTGTTGTGTAGTAGTTATTTCATGGTCTAATATTTCACTAAAAGAGAAACTTTTAGGAGAGAAAATCTGATCTCTTGGTTAAAAAATTGATTAATTGCATAGTACAAATAGATTTGGCTACATTAGTTATCTAGGCATCTATATCTATCTTGCCTTCAAACAAGGGGATGTCTATATTGACTTGTGCCTAATATGGTGCATAACCACCAAATGGTTGTTGCAAATCGATAGGGCTTTGAACTTTCCCGAAAAGTTGTGAGAACTAATCCATGATACCGCTTGCTTGCATGCATGATGTTTCTCCAATTCTTCCAATTTTCTTTACGAAGCATCCTCTATCACCTTCTAAAACATCTTTGGTGTTGGCATTGCTGACATTTTGTCTCCCATCTAATGATGTGAAGGAAGGTATGATGAAGGGTAATGTGTTTTGAGCTCTTACTTTCTATTTCCAAACCTCATGTGAGTGGGCACACAAATTAAGATGGTTGTTTTAGATACCACTCCAATCTCACTCATAAATGATGTGAAATGAGTATGCTCTAATATTAATGATTCAGGCCCTAGGGGTAAAGCTTGGTGAACAATGCAATCAAAGAGATTCAATTAGGTTATGTGTGCAAAAGGTTTATGTTATGGTAAGGATTTAAGAATATGCAAAGAACAATTGAACAACAGAAATAGAGAGAAGATAGTAAACAATCAAACTAGAACTGTGATGAAAATACTTGTATTATGCCTAGTTCTGTAAATGATTTGTGAGGACAAATATGTTGGCTATGCCTTATTATCCTCTTCTGAATGTTTAACCTACAAAGATTGGTTATGCACATTAATATACAAATAGAGAGGACTATGAGGCATCATTTAGGATATGATGGTTCACATTCCTATTGCAACTATCACAATCACTCACAATTGTTGATGACAAGTCAAGCCATGCAGTAATGCTCACATGGAGTTATGACTTGTGGTTTGGAACATAGTTTGAGGACTTAGACTCGGTGCAGACTCGACAACCCAAAATAGGACTTGGACTCGGGACTCAGCATGAACTTGGCAAAAAACTCAGCTAGGACTCGCAAAGAAGAAAACCGTAGTTTTACAAAAATAAAATAAAATAAATTAATGTAGTTAGAGAACTTAAGAGCCTAATTTGATTATCAATTTGTCATAATTCAAATATTACACATGTTATATGATCTTCAAACACTCAATATTTGAAATTTTGTCATTCATACTCATAGTTTTAAACTTGCAAATGAAAAAAAATATAGAAATCAAGTTTTAAACTACTGTTGATTATTTCCAGGCGATGCCAAGAGTCCTAAGTTGGGACTCGGGAGTCTAACTCTAGAACTCGTGCGAGTCACTTGCCAAGATTGGGAGTCAGCTTGGACTCTCTAGGACTCGGCTCGCAAGTCTTTGGTGAATCGACTCGGCGAGCCCTAGGACTCGCGAGTCCCAAGAGTCTTTTCTAGGATTCACAAAGTCCTCAAACTATGGTTTGGAATATAGGTGCTAACTAGGATGAAGATCCTATTGAGAGAGCCATGAAGGCTGTTGAGCAACATCCGAGACTTGTATGTTCTAGCAACCCAAATTCTCTTGGATCACCAACTTTCATGTCCCAATTTGGATTACACCCCCTAATTGAGAGGCTTCCGGTTCCCAAAAGATTAAGAAATTGAGAGATAAAGAAATAATTTCCTCTCTTTTCCTTAGAATGCCACTTGGTTTGCTTGTTAGTTGTTCTTTTAATCCCACTTGCCGATTTCCTTGCTCTCTCCTTGATGTTCTCACATTCTTTTGCAAAAAAAAATCATCACCCAATTCTATTTGAGTGTTGGGCACAAGGTCTTCAATGAAGAAAACAAAAGTCCATCTTGCATAGAAGGCTGAAAGAAGTTTGTTTTGAACATCAATAATTGACTATAACTTCATGTAAGGAGGCAGGTCAAATTGAAAGTATTATTGCTTACTTATTCAAGAGTCTCCAATGGATCATACTTAAGTGGTTTTAGCTTTTTAGCTTTCCTATGGAGTCTTTCTTTGCTTAAATAGTCACCCCTTGCCCCCACCTTGGAATTTGTGCTCAACTCTATATTGATCATGTCTTGCTTTATGCTTAGCTTGAGATTCTTTTAATATCTGTTGCACTAGAGGTATTTTTGTTGTATCTTTATAATGAAACCTTTAGTTGGCGGATGTCCAAATATGCCCTTTCCTTCTTTCTTTGTGACTGACCCATCACAACATCAAAAGGACTAGGAAGTAAGTAACAAAACATGTATCAAAAGGAGAATCATTAAGAGAAGAATGAACTACTCTCTAGTATGAATCCTGGTTTTATGTCAAAATTTCACCCTAAAACTTATCAAGATTCACACCAATGATCTCCTCTCCTTGATGTTCTCATGTTCTCCTGTAAAATGATATCCTTGTCCAACTCTTCTTGAACATTATTTGCATGGTCTTCAATGAAGGAAACAACAACCATTCTTGATCTTGAAAAGAAGGCTCAAAGAGATGGAAATTTTCAACATTAACAACTGAGTATAGCTTCATGTATGGAGGCAACTCTAATCTGAAAGCATTATTGCCCACTTGTTCAAGAATCTCCAATGGACCATACTAAATTGGTTTTAGTTTCTTAGTATTATTTCATGTATATTTTCCTGAGTAAAGTCATGCCATGGAATTTGTACTCAACTTTATGTCAATTACATCTTGATTTATGCTTAGCTTAAGACTTGTTCAACCACTCTTGCACTTGGAAATGTATTTGCCCTATATTTTCAATGAAACTTTCAGCTTGATGGGTCTCTAAATATACTTTATCTTGCTTCATTTGTGGCAGTTCTATCACAACATCAAAAGGAGAGAACAGAAATATTAGTAAAAAAATTAATTGCCATATTGTATGAAGGCCAGATACATCTCAAATTTTCATCCCAAGTCTTAGGATGCTTCCTATTATATGCCCTCAAGAGCTGCACCAATGTCATATTGACGACTTTGATTTTATCATCTGTTTGAGGATGAAAACTAGTTGATCTCTCCAATCTTGTATTCATTCTCTCTCACAGTATGTTAAACAATTCACCCAAGAATATTGAATCCCTATTTGAAATGATTGAACTAGTCAAACCAAAATGAATCCTAACATTAGCGAAAAATAAATCAGCTGCATCACTAATCTAAATAATCTTCCTTCAAGGGATGGGCACACACATTTACTTAAATCAGTCTACAACAACAAATAGGTAATCTTGCCCTTCCTTTTATAAAGATAAACCTCCCATAAAATCCATGGAGATGCTTTCCCATGACATAGAAGGAACCAAACATGGGATATACAATCCAATCTTTCTATTATTGGGCTTGTTTATGCTACACAAAACACACCCCACTATGAGTTTTGCAACATCATTTTGCATACATATACTTCTGCAAATGTGCCAAGTTCTTTGGTACACCAAAATGACCAATAATCTTCAAAGCATGGGCCTTCCTCACTAACTGAACTCTTTCTTTTTAGGTATTCCAAGTTTCCCGAACATTTAGATCATACTTTCTTGAAGATAATTGTCTTCCTTATGCTCAAGCTTTTCACTTTTGCTCCTTGTAGTTGCTGGCGTGCTTCTCCAAAACCTGCATCATGTTGATGGGAAAAGCTTTCAAGCTGAGTTGTTAGCCAGCTTGTTAGTGACACCTCTTTCATAATTGATAACCAAATGCAATTGTTGCTAGAAACCCATCGATTTGTAGTGCTTTGTTTGCTACATTTTTTATTGTACTTGCAAATACTGAAGTGGTTGTCATCTTAATGGATAATGCTTTTTTCTCCATTATATGGTGCTTCTATTTCTCAATTGCTTGAACAAGTGGATACAATTCTTTATCATAGGTGCAATAACCCAAAATTTGCTCGTGAAAAAGCTTTGAATGATAACAAACTAGCCTAGCTCCTTGTAACTGGACAACCCCTATAACCCAAGTTACCGATCTTGGTATTGGTTTAGGTTTAGGTTTGCTAGTTCAATTCTTAGATTTGGCCAAAAAAAAGGTTGGGGTTGGGTTCGTTGGAACAATGACATATAAAAATCATAATTATACATATATATAGCCTAATTTAAGAATATTAGACATAATATACATATTTCCTAATATTTTAAATGTATAGTAATATTAATAAGTTAATATATATTCTAATACCATAATAAAATTATAATATTAATTTTTTTTGTTGCTAAACCTTGTTTAGGTCCAGGAACCATCCAAATATGAGCAACTATCCAAAATCAAAAGGAGATCATACAATTCAACCGCAATCAGGGTGGTAGTTAAAACATAAATATCAAGCCTACAAACTATTAACTCCATGCAGACCATAATTTAGAGTAGTAGGAGCATAAACTATTAACATCCTTCAACACAACCTTTTGCAAAATTGCAAATAGCCACAATTACGCATCTACAGAGAATCATGGGAATACGTTCCTACACCAGGAGGATGGCATCAAATTATAATATTAATAAATATTAATATAGAGACATTAATTTTTAAAATTAACATACATAACTAATAGTTTTTCATTACTAGTAGCAATATTAATAATTTATTTACATAAATTTTTATTATTAATAATAATTAATAAATATTATTAACATAACAAATATTACTAACACAAGTTTTTTGAAATGAGGGTAAGTGGAAATAGGAGTGGGAAGGCGAGTAAGAGCCCTAGGAAAGTTGCAGGCTTAATTGAGGCAAAGGATGAAGAGGACAATATAGATGAAGTAGAAGAGGATGATTGGAACGGTGATTGGGTTGATTCTAAGGACAAGACGTTGCTATACCTCCTGATTGAGGCCCATTCAAGAGATTTTGTGTCTAAATTTTGGTTGGTGGTTATGGAAGCTCCTTTAGGGATTTGGATACATCATTGATGGCTGTCAATCTTCTTCATGTTGTAGACAAGGGCCCATTGTAGGGATTGAAACAATGGTTTCTCACCCTTACTTGCTCTTCATCAAAATTGTTGTGGATGGATTATGTTGGGTGGTGATAGGGCATTTTTGGCTTTTTCCATTCCTATGGCTAAGGTGTGTGTTGTTTTGGTTGAGGAGTTGGTTCCTTGGATGCCTTCCTATATTAGGGAGTCATTGGTTGCTTTGAAACCGTTGGTTGAAGTTGTTAAAGGTACACAAAGCCCCTCTAAGGCTCCTCCTTTGCTATCAACTAGGGATGGTGAGACCCTTTTTTGCAAATTCTAGATTCACTTGTTGAGAAGGCTTCTTCAAGGTTTGAGTCTTCTCTTGTTTGGAGGTTTTATGGAACCAAGCTAAACATCAACATTTATTAGAGAATGGGTCTTGAGAAAATGGAAGGTCTGTGGACATGTTGTTGTGGGGAATGGTTTCTTCTTGATTTCTTTTTTTTCCATGGAGGATTGTGGTAGGATTCTTAGCAACAGCCCATGGTATTTGGGTAAGTCTGTACTCTTCCTAAACAAATGGGAACCAAGTTTAAATCCAAAAAATGAATGCTTCAACAGGGTACCTGTTTGGGTGAGACTCCCTACCTTGCGATTGGAATATTGGATGGAGGAGGTTTTTGAGGGCATTGCTAGCTCTATTGGTCAATTAATAGCCATTGTCGACACAACCAGATTTAGGAAACGTTTGGTGTATGCAAGATTTTGTGTGAATGTCCTTGTGAATTTTGCACCCCCTTCTTCTATTATGCTTTCATCTAAACTTGGTAAGTGGGTGCAAAATATTGTCTATGAAGACTCTTCAACTTGATGATGAGCTTGTCACTAGGTTGGTCACTTTGTTGTTGTGTTTTCAACCAATAAGAGGAAAACTTATGTTGGGAAAAAAGAGGCTATAAATCTTAGCCTTTCTCAACCTTCGGCGGGTTTGGGTGAAGTGGTTGTGGGGGGCCCCCTTCTCCAAATGTCATGGATGGGAAGAGCTTGGAGACGGCTAGCAAGGAATGTGTCAATGAGGATTTTGGTGGATACCACTCAATCTCCTATTTCGTTATCCAAATGCAACGACAAAAGGAAGAAGCCTTTAGAGTAGAGGTTAATGATATGCCCCTCGAATTCTTGTGAATCAAGGCAAACAATCATAAAAGGGAATGTTGATAATAAGGATTTCTATGTCAATGATTTCAAAAATCAGTCTGCTGGTTGTATTGAAAGCTCTCTAAAGTGCTTTGGATTCAAGCCACCTTGATTTATCATTCCTTTTGATGCAACCTTGTTCTTGTTCCTTTTTTGGCCCGTACTGAGCTTTCCTTTGGGTGTGGTCTGCCATTGTTTGTCTTTTGGCTTCTTGTTTCATGTTATGTTCTAGGCTTCAATGTTATTTCTATTCTTATCATTGTAAAAGGTTGTTGGCATCCTTTCAAAACCCTCGTTTATTGGGTTCATAGCTCTAGTCAAAAACTTTTATCTAATAAAAAACATAACAAATATTACTATAGGAGGGCTCGACCTACATTCTCTCTATCATTCATATAAAATTTTCCCTCTAGGACAAGCAAGCCACTAGATCAATGACCTCAGATGAATGGATTAGGTTGGAGAGAGGTGGAATTGGCTGGAAGTGGACTGAAAGATGTACTATCACAAAAAAGGGTGCTAGGAACTTCTCTCCCATCACTCTAGGAGGCCCCTACCATTCTAAAGGGCTCATTCTCTCCATCTCCAACCGGAAAGCTCCCTAACTAATATTACTAATATATTATTAACATAC